>JAODGE020003397.1:0-12942 GCA_027574965.2 Ecitophya simulans
TGTAATTGTAAAAGTATTTTGATTAATTGAACACGTTTTTATAGCTTGAACGAAAATATTCAATGGGTTCAACTTGAGTAAACATTGACAGGGGCATGTTCTGCTTGAGCCATAGCAACACAACAAAATATAATGAATAATCCGCATTTTATGCCATACAAGCGCGTCAACGCTGATGATTTAAACTATTTTGTCCATAAAATATGAAATAAGGCAAAAAATGCATGTGACTTTTCTTTAATATTTTAACCTATTTTGGTGGATTCTGTTGCATTTTAAAAGCAAAGCCATATTGTATATTCATTGAAATTAAAATTAATTCCCAAATTAACAATTCAATCAAAACAACGCAATCTGTCACTTACATGTTTTCTAAGTTTCAATGTTTTTTTGTACGGTTACCAAAACCTGACAAAAAATAAATAAATATTTGCCATAAAAAAGATGTCACACAGCGCAAAGTTGCCGTCTTGCTAATTTGCTGTATAAAACTTTGCGCACAAAAACTTGGTAACTGCTGACACATTAAAGATCAACAGTGAACATCTGTGGACTGCTCTAAAAACAAGTATCTCAAAAATCATTATTTTGTGATGTGATAGTCTGTAGAAATAATTACCATTTCTAAATTACTTACATACGAAAGTACGCTTCAAAGAAATTTTCATTGATGTAGAAGATTGAGTAAAAATAAAATTACAATTTTGAAGAAAATTACATAACTTTATTAATTATTCATGAGCAACAATATAGGTACTACGGATATTCTAAAAAAGTAGCAGAGCTAAAATGAAATTTGAATAGGAACAAAACCGAACTTTACTCACCAAACTGTTCTTTGTTATATTTCGTTTAGTATTCAAGACTTATGAATCTTAATTCGTCTGTAAAATGTAAGAATAAACGAAGGAATAACAACGAGATTTTTCCTGAAGAAAATGAAGGTCTGGTAGTTGCTTATCAATTTCTTTAATAATTGCATTATTAAAAAAAACTTAATTAAGTTTGTATATATTCGCGTAATTATTCGTTTAATTAAAATGCTCAGATAATGTGAAGACGCCGCGTCGCAATTCTTTCTCTATCATAGCGGAAAGTGTAAATTGCGTAATAAACATGAACCTAGAATTACAAATGTAATTCAATTATTTAATTGAACTCTGATTTTTAAAATGAAATTGTGATTATTAATTGATATTCCTAAATAATAGTGTAACTACCAACCTGATTGAAATTATGGTACTTTTATATAATAATTATAAGTATATGTTTTATATATGTATTGTATTTGTGCTGATATAGTATTGTGTTTTACTTTGTATATTGTCAGATGAGAAGATTTAGCACTATGACCATAATATGAATAACGCTTGCATCAGAAGTTAGTTAAAGTGAGCAAAAGCTGTGAGGATTAGTTGGCAATTGGCAGATTTCAAAGTCATGTTATGAGAGTTACCGGTTATTGAAATATGTTAAAATACCTGAAAATAATCGAAGCTGTAAATCTGCTTTTGTACCTCAACAAGAGATCTGGCACGTCATTTACATATACCAGAATGGAGCAAATATGGAGCAAATATTCAGTTATAAATGTTGGTCAATTATGTTTTGCGGTTAGAAATACCTCAGAGCTAACTTACAATTGAAATAGTTTGAAATTCACAGTTACAGAAACTAAGATTAATTACTTTGTAAAAGTATTCACTATTACAAATTTAACGTTACTTTTTATATATTTATAGCTTCCGCTTCTATTTTGGTCCATTTGGTAAGCAAGTTACACAAAAATTGACTTCCAGTACTTTTAACAGGTAGTTTTAAAGTAGTTCAATTTACAACTTGTCGGGAAGTTTCTAGTTGTCTACGTTTTTCTGTTTTTTTTTTTACATTTCCCAAACGTGCAACCGGAAAATATACTTTGTTAATTCCTATAGGAAATGCATTGCATAGATGCTGATAGAGCAAACAAGTACACATATAGAGTAAATATGTGTGAACTAGATAGACAAAACCTATTTTGAGGTGTATTTTCACTGATCCGTCAATACTACACATAGGATCAGTGAATCATGCATGTGAAACATTTGAAGTCATAGTTTTCTGATTTATTCTAGGCTGCGTAAATTGCTAGCAGTTATTTGCGGCATTATTCTACATACATAATTGAATTGTTGTATTGTCTTTGAGGAATTTAACGGCTTGTGCTTAATTTGAAGCGATTTTAACACACAATTGTAGAAACAACTAGCCGCAGCTCGGTTCCATTGCACATTGACTTCGGCGAGTACATTTGCCTAATGCAATAATTGCACAACTCAATTTGGGGTACATCACGTAAATAACCACGCCCAAACACGAGTGGTTGCAGTAGAAAAGCACTTGTAGTGTCAGCACCAAATGTAATCACTTGAAATTTTTGCAATCGTGGAATAAACTTGTTTTACAAAGCAATTTTATTCTATAGATCCAAGATTTATTTGAATGTAATTTAATTGATACTGAAAAAATTATAGTAGTGGAAGTCAAATATATTTTGTATGCAATTATGTCATGGAAGAAAATATGTTTTAATAAAGTTTGCTGAGCTGCTTCGGATTATTTATTATTGTTATTTGTTATTTGCGTTTATATAACTTTCACAAAAGTTTTCATGTTCAATGCTCACGTAACTCAAGTAAGGAATGGATAATTATAATACAACTAGCTTGTTAAAATCTGACATTAGTGTTAAATTTAGTATAAACGTTTAGACAGCATATTTTCACTGCTTGTTCTGTTAGTTCTTCAGTTCTTAAAATTCGTTTTCATTTTCTGTGGTGAGTGAGTTATACGAAAATATTTACGGTAGGTTAGGTTAAGTTGTGCGTACATAAACAGTCTTTTTTATTCTATAACTTTACTAATACAATATTTGGGAATGTAACTTCAAATTGGTTATACTGTATTTCACTTTACTTTATAAACTGTAGTAAATTACCTTGTTTCGTTTAATTTAAACTCATTAAAACGTACGTCCTAATTATAAAATTAAAATAAATATTCTTCAAGAATAAGTTCTAGTTTCACTCTGTTATTAACCTATTCAAAATGATTATGTTTGTGTTAATTAAAATAAGATAATCAATTACTCTACGCATGTCAAATAAAATGTCAAATAATTTCAAGTAATAAGTGAATAAAATATGTGCATCTAATCAATATGTGCAATGTAATTTGAGACGCACAAGTGCACCCAATTTGTCATGCTGTTTCAACGCCGCATTGATGCAACGGATGTCACGCTTCGCTCAGGCTCAAGCTAGTGGATGCTGAAGGACAAATCATCATAAAAGCAGACCTTATCAATCTTTATCGGTTATGATAGATAAAAATGTTTTCTTCTGGAAGTGCATGTCCTTGTTGTTGGTGGACCATGGAAAAGCAACCATCACTCATTTTAATAAAGTGATCCTCGTCTATAAAATTTATCATGAATTGCATTAAGAAAAAAAAGCGTGTTAGCATGCCATCAAATGGCTAGACACACACCCAACAACATAAATAACTTATTTAAATAAATTATTTATATATTGTCCTAGAACGTCTCTTGAAAAATATGCTCGTTTATAATTTCGCGCAAGCTGTGCGCATGAATACGCCAGATAATCCTTGCAGTTTTTCATGTTTACATTAACCGTACAATGCGTGTACTTACCATGCGTTGCAAAGATAAAGGCGCGACTTGGTGTTTCTTGCTTGCGGAATGCAAATTGAAGTGAAAACGGAGTGGAAAAACGTTGGCACGCAAACCGGGTAGGTCGCATATTGAATAGTACAAGGGTGTTGGTGGACGGGTTGGAAACCGTTTTTATTGTAAATAACNAAATTAATCAAAACGCAAGATTATTCTAATTTTGAATTTATTAATAAACTTGTAACTCAAATATTGTCTAAAATATAAGAACAATAAGCACAATTTTTGTCCAATTGTGTCACTTAAAAACGGCCAGCGCTTGAGATTAACCCTCACCTCTGATTACGTATTGTAAGACATTTTGTCACACAAATATTTTTTTGATGTAATTGAATTACGGTTTAAAGTCTTGGCGGCAAAAAATGATTGAAGGACTATCGCGTTTTTCCATCATGCATTTTATGAGCGTTAAAATGCTTTGAATTCTGCGTTTTGTTGTGATATCACATTACACAACAAATTCCATGACGGCCGCTTTATATCTTTTGCTTTGAAAAGAATGTCTATATATTTACGTTTTTCCGAGATGTAATACATTGTTATGTGAAAATACTATTTAATAACGTGCATATTTGAAGAAATTCAAAATTGTATTTAACAAATATACATAATTATTCTCATATCAAATTTTGAGTCTTGTAGCAATATTTCAAGTATATTTAAATTGTCATTTAGTTGAATACATACGTGTCAACAAAAACCAGACGTCTCAAAAACAAATGCCCAAATAAATGGGCATAAGAATAAGAATAGGGCAAAACATAACGTCGTAAAATATGAATATTGTTATCTACTTACAAGCACAAAAAAATTGCGACATTGCGACCGACACAAAATAAAAGTTTTCAGAAAGATTAAAATATGAAGCATCTACTTAAACAAGTTCTGAACATTATTTATGTCACCGGATTATCGAAAAAAAATTTCAAGAATTTATTCCAGCGTTTATACAAAGTGTGGCAAAAGTAAATCTTTGTACTTAGACCAATAAAAAAATAATTAACTTGTTTACGTTCTGTTAATAATTGTTAGATAGTTTAATCACTTATGAGAAAGTTTCTAGATCATAGATTAACATGTGATTTTGTGAGAAATTCTAATTAAATTAGGTAGCCACTTCAGATAGGTTTTTTTTATTTAAATAAGTGTATATAATGTACAATTTATAAATTATAAATAATAGTAATTAATACTTACATGAGTAATTTGACTAATTACACTTTATTGACACATTTATTAAGAAGCTCACACCTATTAATTTATACTTTGATGCACTTTATATTTTTTAATATTTTGTCGAGATTTTCTTAAAACGTACGTGCCGTAGATCAACGAGTTGTGAATAGCAGGGCATTTCACGACGCACTGAATGACTCCCGCTGAAAGTCTTCGTGTGCCGGTCCGCATGCGCCCGGCACCTCCACCACGGCCACTTTGCTGCGTAGCATTCGATTCAATATGTGCCCGCGGCCAAGCTAGACATCTCCTTTGCGCGTTCGGCAACGGCCTTCAATTCACATATTTCAACATATTCGCCAAATTTACGACGGTAAAGCCTTCTAGCTTACAACTGCTTTCGCACCAGCCGCGTGACGGAAGCAGGACTTGCACTTCTGTGACCGTGATTTATTCCAATTCGGTGTGAAATTGGCGGCGCAAATGGTCTTCCAATATCATAAAATTATATGATTTAAATGGAAAAATGTTACATTATTTCAACACCGGTCTCTTTATTAATAACTTTTCGTTCATTATGGCAAACTTTTGAAACAACTGTAAATATTAAAGTTTATGATTTGAATTAACTTATTATTATCTACTTTCGTTTGCTGTACATTCAATGCTTATTACACTATCATTGACTCATACACTATACATAAACAATATTTTACAACTTAACGTTAATGCTCTTTAAGTATAAAACTAGAGAGTGGATATAAACTTTACTAGCTCCGCGTAAAAAAGCAATACAAATAAAAAAATACGACAGACAGACAATTGATTTCAAACAAACTTTTGTTTTTGCTTTACTGAATTGAAGCATGCACTATAAAAAGTAAGAGCCTAGTAACAAAATATAAGTATTTATGAAAGGTTTTCGATAGTTTTTTATCCTGACCAAACATATACTGTAAAAGCATTAAATGCTTTAATGTATTTCGGTAGTTAAGAACAAAATTTGCTAGTCGTTTTAGGCTTGTACATAATATCTGTATAATTTACAGTTCTATAGTATATAATTATAGATTGTATTATTAATAAAAACAATTGCAGTTGTTATTATAGATTGTGTTTTTACTATATGTTTTTATTCACTGTAAGCGTAATTTTTAATACAATAACTTAGAATAGTGGATGCAAAATGGTTTATCGTTAGTCTACAATTTGTAAAGGATTTATTTAATTACCTCTGACCAGTGAGCAAGGTTGTAATTATATTGTGTACGTCTTTATTGTTTAGGTCAAATATTCTGATTAATTACAAAATAATTTTTAAAAATTATGATGTAAAACGAGATTTTGAATAGAAATTATTCCGGTGTGCTTTTTTATGTTTTTATATGTTGTGTTGTCAGTATCTCAGACTGCGCTGTGATACGAAAAAAAAATTAAAAGTGCAGTGCTGAAATCTAAACACCTTTGTTTATATTTTATTAAAGTTAACTGTTCTTAAATGAATTAGAATGCAAAATTCAGTATCGAAGTGTTGCAGAATTTGGAATTTTTATTGCTTTGTTGATCAACAAAGTAATTTATTTAGTTAATAGTGTTATAAATATTAATAACAATACATTTTTGTTGCTGGTATTATCAAAGAAAAAAAGCATAATAATGTCTGATATCAACGCGCCACATATTCCCGAGCGTCATTTGCATAACAGTAGTAAATACAAATCGGAATGAATCATCAATTTTTGTTGCTCAGGACTCAAGTAAAATATAATTGGTATTTTTAGCTAAAAATGGTTAAAACTGTACAAATTTAACTACATAGTTTGATGAATAATTGTCATATGCGTCGCGAGCCTTGGTAGAATTCCATAAAGTGCAAATAAGAAACGAATGAGTTCGCCAAAAATTAAAGTCTTACTGCAACATTTTTGTTATAAAATTGCACAAACTTTGCCAAAAATAATAAATGTTTCACAATGTTTATAACCAACCAACAAAAAACATGTTTATTTCAACATTATTCAATTTGTTACTAAAAAATCACTTAAAATAAATATTTTTTAAATTGTTTATTTATTTTTTATTATTTGCACATTTTTAAATTAATATCGACAAAAGTGTTGACAATTTTTTGATATAAACTAGGTTCAGAAAATTTGTGAAGAGAAATAATTGTTGTTGAGCCACTTTGTATTAAAACTTGAAGAAATCAGACTTGACCGTTGCTTTATCTAGAATGGGGAAAGTGGTAAATCATGAGTTGAATTACAAATTTGTTCACTAATGCATTTATATTAAAAACCTGATTGTTGTAAAAAATTCTTAAAGGAAATTAAAGTCATAAATCTTATACATAGTTTATACCTAGAATAGGTGTCATATTTATTTCTATTTAAATTGATTAATATTCAGTTTCAATTAATGCAATAATATTTGTGACAGCAATATTTAGTGTATTCCAGTTTAAGCTTAAGTTTGTGTGCAAAACATAATTAGCATTAATTGCAAAGCTACGTGAACATTGACGGTGCAAAATTAATTTCTACGGCTTTATAATCATGCTTACTTATAGTCTCTGTTGACCCTCCACTTGTAGCGTATTTTGATCAAAAATCCATATTGTAAATAGGTGTACTAAATAAAATAGACATCATATTCGGATTAAAATTTATTGCGTCTACTTGTAAACGGCAGTGAAACGTTAAAAATATTTAGGTCGGTGGTCAATGAATTCTACGTGATCAAGATAAACTGACCGAGTAGTAACCAATCCTTTTAGCATTGGGTTAGAATTGGGTTTAGTCCAAAGCGGAACTTGCATGCAAAGAAAACATGCAAACAGAAAGGAAAAAGGGTGAGCAAAATTAAAAAGAACTACTAGAATTAGATATTTTGAGCCAAATAAAACTTTGCGCGATTTCGTACTAGCAATTGATTAAATAATAAATTCACAGTTTGCAGCAAATTGTTAATTATTCTGAAACTTTCTTTGGCGTTTTAAATTGTAAGAAGCAAATATAGAGAATGAATTGAAATAAATGCCATGCAAGAAGTCAAGAGAAACTGTGACACAGTTTCTGTGACCGGTGGTGTTGGCAAAGCGGCTTTTATTATAGCAAATAGAAAAAAACGCTGCCGCTAATACTGTAAGAAAATAAAATATAAATGAACACGAGCGCTTGGCGTAACATGTCAGACCAGGCGGCGTCGGCGCAGCGGTGGCAACTGAAGGAAAGAAATATAAAGTAAAACCTACTACACCGGCGAAGCGTCGGCAGAAAGGGTAATTTGCATGTCCTGCCGAACGGATCCGTAAAAATGATTAAGCTTGCTGCGATACCGGGTCAACACACTCGTCGCGCTGTGGTTGGAAATTGGAACGACGAATAAATAACGGCCGGTGGGTGGCATTTTCAGCACCGGCACATCAAATACCACCCGAGTGCAGATAATTACAGCTTACTTTTCCCGTTCAATTGTTTCTTCAATAAATGTTAAAAATTGTTTAATTTGAATAAATTTTATTATTCAGAATGCTTGTAATATCTACACATCAGGAAACAGTAAATTATATAATTACCTTTGTTAAATTTAAAATAACTACGTAAGTTAAAGTGTCATTTTCAAGCAATAGTCGTTATCGAAAAATTGGGTTAGGTCTGCTTTAAACTTTAATAAGTGGAACGACATCTTTGCGCTTTTCGACGCGAATGTTGAATCCCCCAGTCATCTTCAAGATCAAATCGGCTTGCAGTTTAAAGTCCTTTTCGGCGATGTCGCAGTGAACTCTGCAGTTACGCAGAAATGTCGACAGCATAACCTTCAATTTTAGTATTGCAAACTTCCTTCCAACGCACGAACGCGGGCCGGCACTGAAAGGAATGAAGCTATAGTAATGCCTGTCTTGACATTTCTCTGGCAAAAAGTTGTCTGGATCGAATACGTCTGGGTTGGGAAAAGTGTCCGGGCGGCGATGCAGTAAAGTTTGAGCAATTACAACTGTTGTATCAACCGGAATTGCGTAATTGCCAGACGGTAGTTTAACTTCTTCTCTTAGCTTCCTCGAAATAATGGGCACTGGCGGATACATTCTCAAGGTCTCCATAATTACTCTCTCTAAGTAGTTCATTTTCAAAGTATCAGCAAACGTGCATTCTCGGTCGAGTTTCTCGAAGATGTCGTCAATTTCTTGAATGCATTTATCTTGAACATGTTTGTGGATACCTAACATGCAAAGCACAAAACTGGAACAAGCCGCGGTAGTGTCGTGACCTTCAAACAGGATAGTGTTGACTTGATCTATAACTTCCTGTTCGGTAAAGTCGATATCATCGCGTTGCGCGTTGACTGTAAGTTGCTCCAAGAAGGCTAAGCGTTTCTTTTGCCCAATGTCATTTTCATCGTTGTAATCCAAGTCATCACAGACACCATAACTTCTGTGCGGAACAGTATCGCCCTTGGCAAAGAAATCATTGGAGATATCTGTGTTGGCTTCCATGCGTTCAATGCCCTTCATAAGAACATCTCTTTTCTTGTTTTTCACTACTTTGGTTGTGAGGCTTGTGACAATATTTAGCAGTTTGGAATGCTCTAATGCGTATTTAGTCATTTTGAAAAACGTTTCTGGTTGAAGCCAGAGTTTGTAGGTGCGTCTGTGGATGATGTCTGACAGCCTGTATAGTAAAAATGAAAGAAAAAATCAATAAATAATAAAATTTGTTAAATGTATCTAGTTTCAAATTCATACTTTGCAACTGCAATAGCATAGTTACGACCAGTCTCTTCGCTCTTTGGCACATTGTAACCCATTGCGGTTTCCAACAGGATGTCAACAGTTGTTCTACTCATGTAATTATACGCATCAATTGTGTTGCCGTTTTGTCGCTTCATTTTGTTTGTCACTTTGACACTATTTTTGTAAAAAGTAGTAACAAAGCTTTTAAGAATATTTTTGTGAAAAGTTGGAGCAATTATTTTTCTGTGGTGCTTCCATTTTGGTCCTGTGCTGATGAGAAGACCGTTACCAAACCACGGACGAAAGAAATTGTATTCATTGCTTTTGTCAATATGAACATTGCTGCTCAAAATCATCTAATGAGAATAACCAAAGTGTGTAATTGTTTGAACTATCACAAACATGAATATGTTTAGTTTATACCTCAATGTCAGCTGGATGTTTCAAGAAAATAAACAGTTTAGGACCAACCCATACCTTAGCAATGTCTTTGAAGTCGGCCAGCATGTCATGAGTATGTTTGAAGACATCTATGCTCAAATTGTTTATTATTATGTAATTAAATATTACAAATACTTAAAATTTTACCGTGTGGTTCGGCATAGAGTGTTCCAACACTCATCTTCACCAGAGTTACTATATCAGGGCCGGGAATTTTGGCAGATAACTGAATCATACGGGCATAGATACGACCGTAGTGATACAAAACCAAAAAAATAGTCGCCAACACAAGAAAGTTCAGCAACTTGCTCTCTAAAAGTCCCGAAGGGCTTTGGACCACTTCCGCCGACATGTTGTTTTTGGTAGTCAGTTCATCACAGTCACAATCACAGTAACAAACACAGCTTTATTGTTTGCTTGAGTTTTTATACTAAAATTTTCTACGACTGCTATAACTTTTGCTTGCATTATGAAGGTTGTGGGTTTAACTAAAACTGAAACTGGTTTCCGTCACATGTTTTTAATTATCATGCGTAATGCAAAATAGAATGATGCTTGCTAAATTCTAATTTCAATTCAGACGTAAACAATTCTAACTTGACGCAAATATATCTATCAAAACAATATGCTAATAAATACTACATTTATCTTTTCTACTTTTTGTGTTTCGTGGGAGTAATTTTTAGTACTAATAAAAAGTAAGGTCAGTGTTATTAAGAAGTCATGTTCATTGCCAATGTCGATTGAAACTCTAAACAAATGTCAACATTGTGAAACTATGGGCTTAAGCGCATGGAACATCAGTGCGTGGTTGGAGACTGATATAAAAACCATCAGCAAGCTTTAGAATGATATCAGCTTGCAACCTAAAGTCTTCAACCTTCATGTCACAATCCACTCGATATTTTCGGAAAATAGTTGATAAAAGCACCTTCAGTTTCAGCATGGCAAATTTACGACCTACACAAGAACGTGGGCCAGCACTGAACGGAATGTAGCTGTAATAGTGACGATCTTGGCACTTCTCAGGCAAGAAATTGTCAGGATTGAAAACATGGGGATCAGGAAATACATCGGCGCGACGATGTAGTATAGCTTGAACAATGATTACCGTAGCACCAACTGGGAGACTGTAGTTTCCAGAACCTGAAGAACACAAAATTTGCAATTAAGATAGATTTTTGTAAGATACATTTTAGTTTTTCTTACGAAGTGGAACTTCTTCCTGAACTTGTCTGGCAATTAGTGGGACTGGCGGGTACATTCTCAAGGTTTCCATGATTACACGTTCCAAGTACTTCATTTCTAATGTGTCCGCAAATGTACATTCTCTGTCAGATCCCTGAAAAATATCATCGACTTCTTGAATAACTTTCTTTTGGATATCTTTGTGGATGCCCATCATGCACAAAGCAAAACTGGAGCCAGCAGCGGTGGTGTCGTGTCCTTCAAACATGATTGTGTTTACTTGATCTAGAACTTCTTGTTCGGTAAAGTCAATTTCTTGGCGATGTGCGTTGACAGTGAGTTGTTCGAGGAAAGCTAGACGTTTCTTTTGACCAATATCATTTTCATCGTTATCGTCCAAGTCATCTCTGACAGCCGTACCATAGTTGTATCCCGAAATGGTCTCGCTCGTTTCCGTCTCAAACATCGGTTCAATTTTTTCGAAAGATGTATCTATGCTTTCAAGACCTTTTTTTAATACCTCCTTCTTTTTGTTGTGTACTACTTTTGTTGTGAGACCAGTGATAACCTTTAGAAGTTTAGAGTGTTCCAGAGCCATAGCGGTCTTCTGAAAGAAATAATCAGGACGGAGCCATACCTTGTAATGACGTCTATGCAAAATGTCACAAAGCCTAGTAATAAACAGAGACGTGCGCATTCAAACAAAGAAATAAATTAATATAGATATGTTTATACTTCATGACAGCCATGGCATAGTTGTACCCAGTCTCTTCACTGCGTGGAGCGTTGTAACCCATTGCGGTTTCCAATAGGATGTCAACAGTAGTACCACTCATGTAGTCATGGCAATCAAAGGTTTTGCCGTCTTCACGTTTCATCTTCTCACAGACCTTCAAACTATTTTCATAGAATTTCGGCACAAACGCTTTCAGGATACTCTGATGGAAAGTGGGAGCAATCATTTTTCTATGGAGCTTCCATTTTGCTCCGGTGCTGATGAGCAAACCATTTCCGAACCACGGTTTAAACACGGAATATTCGGCGCTTTTATCAATATGCACATTACTGCCCAAAATTACTTCAATATCTTCAGGATGGAACATAAAAATATGCAGCTTGGGTCCGAACCATACCTTAACAATATCAGGGAATTTATCACGAAATTCCAGCGCATATTTGTAAATTTCTGTAAAATTAATTTATATTTGATAAATTTGGTAATATAAACTTCAATTAACAACTTTAAAGTTATTTATGATAATTACCAAATGGTTCAGCACTGAATGTTTTCATACTCAATGCCAAAGTTTCTTTAATACCTGGACCAGGAATATTTCGAGAAATCTGCACTTGGCGCAAGTACATCCTGCCATAGGTATACACTGCTAAGAAAACAGTGATGAATGCCAGGAAGTACAGCATACTGCTGTCGATTAACGTCGTCGATGTTTTGGTTTCAATCATTTTAGAACTCCGAGTATTAAGGCCGTGCAATAAACACACTCGTTATTCATCCACCACGATCATCGGCGCTTACTGAAAATTATAGGCCAGAGTTACTCTATTTATACCTTAAACATCATGCATTGTTTATTAAATGAATTTGAAATTTTTATGTAGGTGCGTCAAAGCTGGGCGAAAATTTCAATTGAATGGTGAATTCATTAACAGG
>JAODGE020003404.1:0-18239 GCA_027574965.2 Ecitophya simulans
ACCTCACGACTGACGGCGCTGCGTCGCACCACTGAGTCCCACACGCCTGCAGCCGCCGTGGATGTTGGCTGGCACCTGGGCGAGCAGGGTGCCTGCAGTCGCAGATGCCAGCGAGTGTGCTCTCCTGAGCGTGCTCGCGCCACGACTCACACGCAGTGGGTGTGCAGTGCTCATACCCGTCGCGCTCTGTGACAGCCTATTGTGAGGGTCTGTGAAGACACACTCTTCCCCCTGTCATCCCGTAATGTACACGTGCTCATCTACACCGGCGTCCGCCACTGTTCGAAGCAGGTGCTCTTGTTGAAGCAAAGGACACTGCGGATGAGCGGGCTGTTGTGTCGCGCTGGGCCGGTCGCTGCCAGGGAGGGGGTTGTGTGGGTGGAGGGCTGCTGCTGTTTCTTCTGTCGGCACTGATGTCAGCTGCCCGAGCAGCGGGAGCCTGCGAACTCACATATGGGGGAGAGCTCTAAGTGCACAAAGAGAGTGAGTGTGTCAGGAAGTTGATAGCAGCAGTGTGGTGGCGCGCGCTGCACGGACACAGTAGCGTCACAGGAGAGCTTCAGGGAGGGAGAGGGAAAAGGGGTGGAGGGCCCGCAGTCACTCGGAGAGGATGCGGTCACAGTCAGAGGAACCTCAGTCGTTGGTATTAGAAGGCCGGGCGACACAGAAGATTCTTTATCACACATACACACAGAGATACACACGCACGCACACTCACGCGTGTGTTAGGGGTTGTGTACCCGAGCCGCGCGCCACCTCCCGTGTGCCTCATAGCAGTGCGCCGGCTGTGCGCTGCGGTGCGGTCAGAAGGCCCAGTCTTGCCAGGGGTCTGTCTGCGCGTTGAGTGGGCCGCGCTTCCGCGGCGGTGGGGCGGGGTAGTGGTAGCGGCTGTAGTTCGCCTCCCTCACCTTCTTCAGCGAGGCGGAGAGCTTGTCGATGAGGGGCAGCGCGAGTGTGGTCTCGTGCAGCTGCTTTTGATACGCACTGACGCCGTTGACGGAGGGTACCATGGCGGCCAGCTCCGCTATCATGCTCTTGCAGCTGCTGAGGATGGAGACGAGGGCGACGATATCCGTGTCCACGGGGAGGCCCAGCTCATCCTCGCGGTAGCTGAAGCCTGGCCCCTGGTAGGGTGGGAGTGGCGCCTCCTTGCGGGGCTCCGGCTGGAGAATGGACTCCCTCTTCTCCGGCCTCACCTCCGGGTGCGGCCCGCGAGCGCTGTCAGCCAAGTCAGCGTCATGCTGCCCAGGGCGTGTGTGCCCCTCACCAGCGTCACCCTCCAGCTCGGCGGGGCTGTTGAGGCGCGAGTGCTCGCTGCGCTGCTCCCTCTCCCGCAGCTCCCGCCGCAGCTGGTGCTCCATGTCGCCCTTCACGTCGTCCTGGCCGACGACGCCGAGCGCCTTGGGCTCCATGCGGTCCTCGTGCAGTGGGGCGTGGTACTGGTACGTGCGCTGACGCGCGGGGCGGAGGGAGGCGTTGGGGAGCATGAAGGAGTGGTGCAGCTCCGTGGAGGAGATGGACTTGTCGTCGCCAAGCGCCGCTGCATCCCGCCGGACGCCGAGCACGCGATCGGCGAAGGACACGTTGGTGCAGTAGCGCTTGCCATCGTCGGCGGGGTGTGTGTGGTCGCCAGGGGAGCGCGCGTGGTCGTCACTGCGGACCTGCAGAGCGCCTGCGGCGGCCTGTTTGTTCTGGGTCAGCATCCTGAGGTCGTTTGCATCAAAGTCGAAGGTGCCTTGGATCATGGGGATGCTCATGAGCACGTATGTCTCGTACAGGATCATGTGCAGCCGCACCTCCAGCCGCATGACATGGCTGGCGTTGGAGAGTGCGAGCGGGTATGACCAGGCGCGGGAGTGCTGGAGGGAGTCCACCACGTCCTGAAAGATCACGCGCACTGCCCCGGAGAACTCGTCGAGGAAGTTGGCGATGGAGCCCGACAGCAGCCGCTGCAGGGCCGGGTACGGCCTCGTCGAGCGCGGGCGGTGGATGAGCTGGATGCCGAACACGAGCAGCCGCATGTTGGCGGAGAGGCGCTGGTAGGTCTCGAGGATGTGCTTGGAGGTGGCGTCCGGAAAGGCCTGCATCCCGCGCAGCACCGGCTGCCGAGCCGCCAGCGGGCTCCACTTGACGCACATGGCGAGCATGCGCTTCATCATGTCAACCTCGACGTTCATGCAGGAGAACATCTCCTGGGCTGCGCTGTTCTGCGCTGTGAGGGCCCACACATCGTTGCTCATGCTCGGCTGGCCTGCCTCGACATCGTCGTTCCTGTCGGAGTCGGAGTCGTGCTCGATGGTGAGCCGCGCCACCGCCGCCACGTCGTCGATGATCTCACTCATGACCTTGGACAGCTTCATGCGGTACCCCCAGCATATCTTGATGGGGTTGATCGGGAAGACGAACATGCAGCACAGCATGTAGGCGCAGATGGTGTATGTGCTCGCCAGCACACGGACCAGCAGCTCCATGGGCAGCAGCGATGTCGCGACGCCGGCCATCGTGATGATGGAGGCGTAAAAGAAGCACTGCCCATACACGGGGTGGTGCTTGCAGCACTGCATCACAAAGACGAGAGACATCGTCAGTCCGATCACCTCGGAGAGGTTCTTCGTGTTGTGCAGGGCAAGGTAGCCGAGCGCGCAGCCCAGCGTGTTGCCCGCCATGCGACACACGCCAATGTTGAGGGACTCCTCCTCCACGGGCAGCCCAAGGAGGATGGTGGTGCCGAAGAAGTACTCGCCGCCCTCTGGGGTCCATATCTCGAAATTGAATGCGCACGCGCTGAGGAAGGCGCACACCATCTTTATCGAGTCCTTGAGCGTGCGCACGTCGAGCGGGCGCGCGAGGGTGACCATGTTCCAGAGCTCCTCCCAGAAGCCGTTCCACGGCTCCACGATGAAGTGGTCCCAGAGGCGGTGCGGGAGTGACTTGGCGGGCTTATAGTTCTCCATCATCTCCGCGAAGGTCTGCAGCTCGCCGGCGATCATCGACATGAGAAGCTGGAAGAACAGCTCATTCAGCCCAATCAGCACCTGCGCGTTGTCGATCACGTCGTCGTACTCCAGGATAGTGGCGGCGTCGTCAGCGGAGAGCGCGTAGCGCGGGGAGGTGGGCTGCCCATACGGCACGTTGGCGTCGCTGCCCCTCTCTCGTGAATACACACCGGCGCCGCCATCCATCGTCGCCCTCCCTTCCGCCTCAGCCTGCCGCTGCTTGCGCTCGCGGGTGCGGGCCACGATCTCAGCATTCCGCCGCACCGCCTGCAGCACCTCCACGTGCGAGTTGCGGCGCCACACCGCCTCCCTCTCCATCAGGTCGGCGAAGGGCACTTCCCTCAGCAGCCACTCCGGCTTGCTCTCGACACTTCCGATCTTTGTGATAGTCTGGGCGAGCGCCTTCCCAAATGCGTTGATGTACTCGCTGGTGTTCGCCCGCAGCGCATAGCGCTCCGCGCGCTTTTTCCGGATCTCCTCATCGTCGAACCCTGCGGCTCGCATCACCCCCACCAACACGTCGCGACCGTCGTTTAGAAAGTCCTCCATATCGTCCTCGTTGCCGCCGTGCACGCCGTATGCGTTCGCCCACACGCGCCGCCGGATGTCCTGCATGGCGATGCGGTCCGCCTGCTCCCGGCGTAGCTGCACGAGGAAGCGGCCGACGCTGAAGGCCGCGTAGGTGAGGGCCATGATGCGGCGTAGCAGCGCGAGCTTCAGGCGGCGGATCGAGTTGCGAAGGGGGAACTCGAGCGGCTCCCAGTTGCAGAACCACAGCAGCGCCGGCATCACACCCAGGATCTCCTCCACCCGCGCGAACGGCGAGCTGTCGTTGAAGAAGATGACGGCCGCGTGCGCGTTCGGCGAGAGGACGAACGCCTGCATGGTACCCACCATCTTCCCCATACCCTCGAACAGCTTCCCAATGATTATGTCCGTGCGCGTCTTCGTAAGGTTCGGGTATGGAAACATGTGTGCGGCCACGCCGAAGAGGAAGCCGATGCACAGGTCGGCCGCATACCACGCTGCGTTGCCAACTTTCACTCCGCCAAAGAACTTTTTGGCCATGCGGATCTCCATCAAGTACACGAATATGTACAGGAAGAGGAAGCGGCGCACGTTGAGGTGCGTGCACAGCCCGGCGAAGAAGATGCTCAGCGCGATCATTCCCCACCACGCGCCGATGTGGTCCACCAGTCCCCACGTCTCAAAGATGGTGCCGAGCAGCATCATATAGGCGATGCCGCGCATGATCCACGAGTAGACGCCGAGGTGCTCGCCAAGAGAGTCGCGGTGGCAGGACGTGCTCATGACGGCGGAGATCAGCATCTGCGGGAACGCTAGCTTGAACATGGTGTTGGGGTGCATCGCCAGCGTGAAGAGCGGGAAGGAGACGAATGCCGTGGTGCGGATGGCCCCTCTGACCCAGCTGAACATCATCGGGCTCGTGATAGCCTCCAGCACGGCCTTGTAGCCCACGCCATCCACGTCTGGGTCCTTGCGGAAGACGATCACCTCGGGACGGACTGGGGCCGGCACTGTCGCGGTGGGGGGCTCCGCAGCTGCAGGTGCGGCCGCCTCCGGTGCGTCTGCGTGGAGGGACTCATGTAGTGATGTGCGCGTCGCAGCTGACGGCACCGCAGGCGCCTCCTCTCCGTCAGGCCGGCCGATGCTGCCGCCGTGTCGCGTGTGGGGCTCCGTGCTCCAGTTGCAGTCAGCCATTTACAGCGGCGGCGCAGAGCGTTTTATGTGATGCTGCTGTCGCAGTGAGCTTGCGCTTGTGTACCCTGCACACACGCACAGACACACAGGCAGGATGAAAAAAGTGATGAGCCGACGCTTCACTGAACGCAGTATGCTGCTATGGCAGAGATGCCAGTGCTAATTGCTGTGCCTCACGTCGAGTAAGAAAAAAGAAGAGGAAGAGAGAAAATACCTTTACGACGCGAACGAACTGAGCTAGGAGCTGCCAATACCGCGCGCTCCTTGCTTACGGGCCGACGTACCTCCTGGCAGCCAGGCGTCACGGACAGAGAAGCCAAAGGTGTACTGGCAGCAAGTGCGGATGGCGATGGCCACTGAAGCAAATGTGTGGTTTGCAGAGGAGTGAGGAGAAGGACTGAGAATTGAACCTGATGGTACTGATGTCAACTGTTGAGCGTGCGGCCTGACAAGTGCTACGTGAGCAAGTGGGTGGGGGTGGGGGGACTGCTTGCTCCTGCGCGATGAGTGCGGTAGCGAGGGCTCGAGTGACGTACGGGGCGTCGCCCTTGTGTCCGCAGGTACCACAAACTCAGAATTGGCAATGCGGTGGGAGTGTGCCTCTCGCTACTTGGTGGTTATACTATGTGTGCAGAAGTCAACGTATGTGCGTATATATATACAAACAACTGCGGATTCGTGGGCGATGCGCGGGATGCAGTGAAGGGGGTGGGAGGCACAGTTAATATTGAGGGTGAAAGCAGCTGTTGTCTATTGCGGAGGGCCGGCGGTGCACGAGGCGCCACAGACACAGAGCACTCACTGCGCACTCCGCTCCTTTGAGGACCAGACACTGATGAGTTTCACCAGAGATCACAGGTTGACGAGGCGAGCAGGATCGTGTTAGAGTTAACAGTGATGGGTCCACGAAGCAGCACACACCATGAGTACCGCGAGGGAACACAGCAGTAGCATTACCACACCTTCACAGTCGGCAAAGAGCAAAGCAATGTGTGGAACAGGACCTCCGCGAATGTATATAGATAGACAGATAGAGAGAGAGAGGATACGGAAACATAGAAGCTTACAGAATCCGGTGCGGACCACTGCGTATGGAAATTTGTTAATGCAACAAAACTGGTGGGATGGGTGACGACATATATGCACACGGACACACAAACACAAGCTAGTATGGCTCCGAATAGGCATCGGGATCCGTCGCCATCGAGTGCTCCCTCGCACCCTCTGCCCCCACGTTCACAGCGTCCGTGCCGGGCTCATAGTAGTGCCCGCGACCGTACACTGCCGTGGACGTCACCGATGCCGCGTCCTCATCGTCATTCTGCCCACCATCGTCGGTGTCGCCCTCAACAGCGTCGCGCGTCCACTGCGCCAGATCGCAGGCCTGTGCCTCGTCGTAGTGACCCACGAAAGCGGGCCCACCAGCTGTCGTCACACCGGTGCGCAGCGGGCGTCCTGCCGTGAGGGAGGTGACGTGGCCGTCGGCGTCCCGGATAGCCACAGCCGTGGAGTCGGTGGGGTCCGTGTGGTTGTAGAGGGCTCGGAAGGTGATGTCTTGCACGCGTGACGGTATGGGCTCGGCTCCATACTCTGAGGAGCCCGTGCTGCTGGCGGAGGGGTTCGTGTCGAGGTACTCGCCTCCACGACGCCTCGGTACACGGTGACCACAGCACATTGCTTTGTAGAGATGTAGCGCTACTATTACCGCGACAGCTGCAGCTACACATATAATGACGATAGCCCAAGTGGGTACCGGTCTTGTCCGACTGCTGCTCGTGTAAGCACGTGTGGTGCGATTCGGTGCCTCACTGCTGTTCTTCTCGCCATGTGCAAAGTATACGTCCGACCACCGCTCGTTGATGGGTGTGGTCTGCGCGAAGGCCCCGCTGGTGTGCAGGCCTTGGTGAGCATCCGCAGTGGGTGGGGCGGTGCCGGATGACAGCGCCCGGGGGTCAGTCGCGGAGCTGCATGTCACGGGGAGGAGACAGAGAAGAAGCACGGCCCCTGCCGTCACGTCTGGTCCAGCCATGTGCACGCCGCAGCGGAGGCGGCGCTGCCCCGCACCACCTCTGCACATTGGCTGCTGGCTGGTGAGCTACTTGTGCCCGTGGGCAGTTGCTATATGTATGTGTGAAGGATGTGACTCCCTACTGCCAGGAGCAAGCAGGTGGGGGTGGTGGCGGTGTGGTGAGAGTATTGTAGAGAGGCGCTTGTGGAGGAGAGGTTGGTGTTGGTGCTGTGTGAGGCAGGAGATATATATGTATGAGTGTGATGGTAATAGTGAGTATGGGTGCTGAGTGTCGATGGCGGTGTCGAGGCGAGTGATGGGATGCGTGTGGAATAGTTGGGGTGCTGTGCTGTAACTGAGGGAAGTAAACTCCACTCTATTTGACCATTTCGGCTACTGGAGAGATAGAAGGTGCAACAGGGTAGTGTATATACGTTGTGTTGCTCTCATAGTAATATATACATATATATATGTATATGTATTTGTGAGGAGGAGATGTTGCGCAGTTAAATGCAAGTTCCGTCATCGGTTCCAATGACAATCACAGATGTAGTGTGTCGCTTGCTCAATGTTGCCCACTTTTTTGTTTTCGTAGTGTATGTGTGTGAGAGTGTAGAGAGGGACAACATAGGCTGAACAACTAAGTAAAGTTACTGAAAAAACATATATATGGAACACTTAAGAGAAACGGAAACACTGAAGCCCTGGAAGTATAGTTAATTTTCATTAAGGGCAGTATTGATTTATGAACTTAGGGTTATGAGAGTTTATGATGCTATATGTTGGCATCATAGGCTGAAGTGCTCCTTCTCTCCCTCCCCTCACAGATATTTTGTAGCTGCTGTACAGTGATGTGGTGAAGACGAGCGAGACGTTCATGAGGCTCTATACACATTCTTGATACAGTGCTACCTGCTCGTACGATGAGAGCGAGGGTATACAGTAGGAAATTGTAAACCGCCTAATTAACACCGTCACCAATCTATAGGCACACAGATACATTCATTTATACATGTGTAGGTCTCATCGTCCCTCTGCACAGTGTGCCTTCACGGGAGTTCCTGTGTCATCTCATGCAACTGTATGTCCTTGAAAGGCGTGGTGAATGGTGCTGCGGTGTACGCCACAGGATGACCATATCGGAATGAGCCGCACGCAGACTCCACCACCACCACCCCATTTACTGCATATTGGTCATAATGACAGCTGAGCATGGACGCGCAAGAGGCAGTATCAACCGCGATGGCAACAGGGAGTGCGTCGGTGAGTGTGCGCATCCTAATGGCGGAGACTTCCTCCGTTATTTCCAAGATGTTATCTTCCTCTGTAGTATCGAATTCAAGTGAGGAGTAAGAGGCCTCTGAGTCGTTGCGCCGCAGCTGAATCAGCGTCATGTGCAGCTGCTCCGTTTCATCCAGTTGATTAACCTGAACGGCCACACGCACCTCTGGGGGATGCCACCGGCGTGAGGATCTCATGCAGGACAGCTGGATAACGGCCAGTAGTGTTAGCAGTGTGGTACACAGGAGGAGCGGAATCGAAAGCGTGTGATCCTCATAGTAAGTCGCGTCATCGTGGCTGTCCTTATAGACATCTGCTGTGCCTTTTCCAATTCCCATCGTAGTATATGTGGATAGAAGCACTCAGATATAAGAGACGGAAATATCAGTAGAAAGAAGATATATATAAACAAAGAGCAAAGGGGAAGCCTTTTGCATTCCTCTCCACTGGGGGGTTAGAGTACACCTTCTGATGACGATATTGTGTGAGAAACGAGGAAAGGAGGGGAGAGTGTGAGCAGACAGAAGTGAGGCCCGAACTTCATCGGCGCCAGGGGCACATGGTGTATGGCGCGCACGCACCTATAGGCGCAGCCTGTTGCACACTGACCATTCGCAGAGGCCTGGAATTCACAGGTCAGGGATTGGGGGGCTATAGGGTAGGCTACCGTAAAACGGCAGGTAGTAGGCAGGTACAGTGACCTGACTGCAGAACTGCCGATGAGGAAGTGGGTGAGGTGGGGGGGGGGTAATAAGTTGCGTATAGATGAGGATGTACAGTGAAGTACGGTTTGCTCATGGTGAGCAGGCTATGTATGTTGATGTTGTCGCGATCATAGCAAGCACAGGTGGAGGTTGCTTCACTCCAAGCGGTGTGCTACGAGAGAAAATAAAAGGAAAAGGTGTAATAATAGCAATATGAAAAAACTATATAAAAAACAGGATTTGATGTGACTGGTGAGATTGCTACGACCAACCGGTATAACAGAGATAAGATACCGGTTAGCACATCAAGCGAATGCTAAAGAAGCTAACTCACCTTCATCGTTTTCATAAGATTCGTGACCATACTGAAAATGTGATGGTACTACCGTCAGTGGGTGTCCTCACACTTCAAACCCATGTGTGCGCAGGAGTTAATATAAATGTAATTCCTGCAAAGACAGAAGAGTTTCCGTGGAGGCGATTGATAACGCTTTAGAGTTTGATTCTTTTTGTTTTCCTTGAGTCAGATCAGGGGAACCAGCGGAGAGATGAATAGGGTGCCACCATTACCGAGGTGAGCGTTGCACACTTCGATTTTATTATTATTATTCTAGCAGCCCGTATTCTTTTGTATGTGTATGTGCGCGGCCAGTGCACATAGCCTCCTCTTCCTTTTCTTTTAGGCTTCAACGTCGTTTACATTGGCAGATTTCTCATCCCGATCAGACACACACCCCTGTGGACACTCGCACGCTCTCTACTGTCCCGAGGCTGGCAGGAGAGGGGGGGATGGAGCCGCACACCGTTGATGTGCCCATGCGCACGTGTACATATGTTAGAAGCATGACTATTGCCGAGACAGTTAAAGGCTCTCAGAGAGGACAACATCGTCATCCTCCATCCCCATTTCAACAAAGGAGGTGGAGTTGCCTGCACCGGCGACGAGCTCGCCATTCTCATCCATAAGAAACGCCTGACATCCGAGACCGTACATGGCGTTGGTAGGTGGAGGGGGCATAGCACAGCCTGGGGTCGGGCGCTTCCCGGGAAGATGAGCCTGCAAGGGGTTGCCAGCAGCCTGGTCACTCTCCATCCCGATCGCAGCGTGCTCACTCCAGCGGCGGAAGAGACAGGGTGGTGATGGAGAGCTGGCCTGGCTGGAGGCAAATACCTCATGAGGCCCCATCGCCGCCGCCGCTGCTTCGAAGGGGGGTGGCGCGATGGCGGTGGCAGACGGAGGGGTGGGGACGCCGGACTGCGGCAGAAATGGGATGGGCCCGAGCAGCGGTTTGCTAAGCCGCTTCTGATGACGCTGATGTGATTGCTGGTGGTGGTGGTGATGATGGCCCATGTGACGATGCAGCTGCGTGCACGAGGTGGCGGTAGGCCTTCGCAGGCGAGGTTCATGAAGCCCTTCGCAGGTCTCATGCACGGAGCTACACCGCGACATATCCCACCCAGCACGACTGACGCTATCTGTATGTGTGTGTGTGGGCACTGTCGCGACTGTTTAGTGTCCTCCTGGTGCTTTATATATGCAGGCCAAACTCAGGAGGGGAAAAACCTATGACAAGCGCATCGCAGAGGGAGGGGAAGAGAGGAGGGGTTCAGTAAGCGAAGCTAACACATACGACTGGGTGTGTGTAAACTGAATGTGTGTGTGTATGGGGGGGAGGGAGGACGGAGGCCGGTGTACACTCTTACCTTTTTCGTTCCATTGCCATCCAAGAGGATGTCATTTCTTCTGTTTATGATTAACTGATGACACGCAGATTTGGGCATGTGAATGAATGGTTAGTGCCCAAGCCTTTCTCTCTTTATACAAGCAGAGACACATACACAGACACGCACACACAGTACGAGAATGTGTATGACTGGATGCTTATATTGATAAAGCAGATTTGTACATGCGAAAGAGGTGTGCGTACGCGTGAGATGCAGAGTGGCTTACCACTCGAGCAGTAGCCACCACCACAACATGTTTATATTGTGTTTTGTTCACCCCAAAATAATAATACTAAGAAGGGAATATACGCGTTTAAAAAAAATAGGACGCGGATAGAAAGGAGAGAAGGCGAGAGAGAGAAATAAACACGTCAACAATGCTGATTGGTGCATATTAACGCTATTGTGTGAGTGTGTACATTCATTTTTTCTAAAGCCGAGCCACAGAAACAATGAATACATATATGTATCGCCATCTCCCTCTCTTTTTGTTTTTATAAGGCGTTGTGCTCTACACACACTGCTCGCAGTTGTGCAGTCCCGTTAACAGCTAAAATTCCAAGAGGGGGAGGAGAGGGAGAGGAAAGGAGTGAGAGTATGGTGAGACTCTCCATCACACTGAGAAGTTTGTCTCCCGGGTTCTCCACACTGACATCGCTAACAAAACAATAGCGACGGCCGATCAAGTGCTTCCTTTACTTTTGTGAACGCCTCTCGTCATTTGGTACGTGTGCTGTATAGAAATGGACCCCCATAATCGGCGTGTGGGCTCGGAGGATCATGCCACTGTTTCATATTGCCACCACCACTCGCATCGCTTGAAGCTGCACGCGGGCTGCGAGCGGCAGACCACTGCTCCGCGGAGGGCAGAGTAGGACGGACGATGGTCTCGATATAGTCTGTGCCAGCGTCAGCACCCACACAGACATACCCATATTGATTGGACCTCTGCGACTGAGTGCGGGTCGGGGCAGAGGGAGGGATGTACACTGACGTTGCCATCCCCGTGTGTGGCGCCGAGTCCGCGCGGTTGCTGCCGCGCTGGCACTGCCGCTTCACGAGGAGTGCTAGCACCTGAGCGCTACACCCGTCTAGTGGGATACCATAACAGGGCGGGGAGGGTGTGGCCCCTCTCGCGCTGCTCCACTCTGAATGACTCATGAGTGCGCATCGGTGTGTCCGCCTAATGTGGGTATGTGGGCCTGATGAGGTATCAACGTTGCAGAAAAAACAAAAATCAGTAACACCACCACACCAAGAGAGAGAGAGGCAAGGAAGAGAGGAGAGGGGAGGGGAGAGGGTGGGATGGGAAAGGAGGAGGTGAGGGGGCTGAGACACTACGGCACTCTTTTTCTCTGCCCACTCATAATAGTATTGAAGGAAGAGGGGAGGGGCAGCTGCTCCTTTGGGGTCCAAAGACACTTAACGTCTGGTGTTGGGGCTCTCGTGTCTCTTCTGAAGTTAGAATAGGAAGGCTCAGTGACACTCCAGAGGGGTTGGGGAGGGGGTGACACATAGCATACGTGTGCTGGTGAGTAAAACACGCCTCCTCACTGCCCCTCATGTATGCACCTTCTCTTGAATATATATGTATTACTATTACTTTCTTCCGTCAGTTCTTGATAACGAAGCTTAACTTACTTGAACACCCATTATGAAGCGAAACACACATGCATACACACCACACACACACCCTAACCTCTTTCAAGCGAACGGACAAACAAAGAGAGGAGGGAGTACCATGGCGTTTGACAATCCTTCGCATAGTGTGCTTGTGCGTGTGCTTGTTCTTACTGCTGCTTGCACTCCTGTTGCTGGGGAGGGCCGCCAGCGCCACGGCCCGCCCCGCGGCCACCAATCGCACCCCCACCCCCTCCGCGGCGATTGACCATTGCTTGGAAGTCCACAGCGCCGTCCTCTTCCTCTTCCTCCTCTTCCTCCTCGTCATCGTCCGTGTTGAGGTTACCGAACTGCTCCATGAGTTCTTTCCTCATCTCCTCCATGGCCTTGCCCGTGTAGTAGAACGCAGCCCTCGGCACCACCTCCTCCATGAGGGCCTGGCCGGCCTCTATGTCCTCCTCCATATCCTGTTCATAGAAGTCTGCATCCTCGTCGTCATCGTCCGCGTCCTCCTCCGGCTCGGCTGGGGGGCTGAAGAAGTTGAAGAAGGACTCACACTTCTCCTCCCGCTCCACGACGCAGATCTGCTTGGTGCGCTTGTTGCGCATCTTCTTCTCCTTGAGGGTGACTGTGAGATTGTTCTTGGGTGAGGTCCAGTGGATCTCCGAGCCCTCTACCTTGGTGATCTCCACATCACCGTCGTCCTCATCAAATTCCATGAGGTAGGTCTTGGTGAGTGCCTCGTCTGTGAAGAACTCATTGGGAGCGAAGGAAAAGGTCAGGCGGACACCCTTGTGTGGGTGCCCCTCCACGAACTCGCTCTGGATGTCCTTCAGGTGCTGGAGGGCCACCTTATCGCGCTCAGAGATCCAGTTGCTGAAGACAACATGCCCCATCAGGGAGGTCAGCCAGAAGTCCGGGATGCCGCCCGTTGGGCTGGCAGCGGCAGCCGCGAGACCTCCCTTGTTGGACTCTTCCCCGGGTGTCACAATCTTCACCGCCTTTTTCCCCTCATCGCCGCCACTGGCGCTGTCGTCCTTCTTCTCACTCTCTGGTGCAGCAGCCATCCGCTCCGCGATACCGGCCGCCTCCTCCGCGCTGATATCGCGAGCGCCCTGCACGATGTCGCGGCGGATATCGTACAGCCGCTTCACGGCCGCTTGGTTGGCGATCTGCAGCTTAGCAATCTCTTCGTGCAGCTGCCGGCGAAGCGCCTTGAAGTCGTTGAAGAGACCCTTCAGTGCATAGACGCGGCGACGCTCACCGAGGGCCATCTCGTTCATGATCTCAGTCAGGTCCACCTCCCCCTCTTCGTCCTCCTCATCCGATTCGGAGGGCTGCTGGTGGCGCGCGGCCACTGGGTCCACGTGCCGGGGAAATCCCTTTGGCGGCATTGCTCGTTTGCTTACTCGAAGTGTATGTACCAGAGAAGACTAGTACACGTATTGCTAGATATGCTTGTGTTTGCGTGTGCATAGATATGTGTAATGTATGGCCCCCGACAAAAAAGTGAGTGATCATGGATGAAAAGAAAGCACACACATTGAGAAAAAGGTAAAAAAGTATGGAGGATGTGATATCCCAGAAGCGAGAGCGCTTACACCAAGGGTGAAAGTCCACACAAGTACAAACACAGGGGTGTGGCAGTGGCGTTGGAGAGAAGGGAAGCAGAGGTGGGGCACCAAATGATCCCCACTACAGCAGAGATCAGCCTCCTACTCTAACAAGACAGGCGGGCATGTGGTAAAGTGACCAGAGGATAAGCAGTGATCTTAATGGACAAAAATAAAAGAGCCAAGCCCACAGAGACACACTTAGGTGTAGTGTTGGGAGGCAGTGGTAAAGGGTGAGGGGAACAGAAAGAACGAGAAAGAGAGAGAGAGGAGTTAAGCCTGTCACCCGGGCCACATCTTGTTAGCGCGTCGTACATCGTGTTCTGCGTGGGAGTACCGTTCATACTGGTCCAGTCCGCAGCGTGGGTGTCCTATTGCAACCTCCCACCCTCTTTTAGTCGCGCTGCTGAGCGGTTTCTTTGAGCGATACAAAGCCTCCCCTGCAGTAGAGTTGTATAGAAATAACAACACTAACAGTACTATCAAAAAAGAACACACAGAATAAGAGAGAAATACCAAGACGTCATCTTACAAAGACACAGAAGTCATCATTGCAGGTGTTTCTAGCCGTTGTCCTCCCCTTTTCATCCCCTGTCCCTCTTCTCCCCGACTTGCCATGGGTACGTAGATGAATCTATACATTGGGGAATGCGGAGGGGGTGGCGAGATGCGCCCGCCATGCTCGGCCGCGTAGGCAGATCTGGAGGGGTACAGTAGGAATCCATTAACAGGGCACACAGGTAAAAAGAGAAAAAGAAGCACAGTAAAGAAATAGAGGACTCAGACACACAGTCACGCATATATATATATATATATAGGAGAGAGAAAGGGCAACGCATATATTGACATGACAGAGGGAGAGAGACATGGAAGCGCTGCGTGTATATATATATGTATATATATATATATATATATATACAACTAGGTAAATAGAATGCACACTGCCATTCGACAGTACCGCACACATAGCACACACAGCCCGCGCAAAAGAGTGAGAGTACTAATGACGCAATTATATGTGTCTTTTTCATTCCCTTGTAACAATAAACATTACACAATCAGATAAAAAATAAAGTGTCCTGCTTATCAGACTTGCAGCACACACATATACTCTGAGGCCCACTCCTCCCAGTGCACACACACACATACATACATACACACACACATGTGCTGGTGTATAGTTGCTGTGCGTGCACTGTGTGTATGTAGGGAGTGTGTGGGAGGGTGGTGGAGGGGGGGGGGGCGGCACTCCTTGTGTGCTACGAGGCACAGTAAAAAAAACATCAGTACGGTCAACTTGGCATACACACGCACATAAGTAACACAAAAGAAGAAAGCAAACATCAGAAAAGCAAAACAGTGCCCTCTTACTGCCCCGAAAAAGACACGGAGACGCGTATCGATGCTCCATCACGCAGCCCCCATCACATTCGCCGTGTCCACCGCCCACACCGAAGGATTGATAAACAGCAGCTTATCTTCGTTATCGCCAGGGGACAAGCAAGTTGCCTCCGGGGTTGGGCCTGCGCTCGTTCCAAGGGAGAGGACGTGGCTGTCGAGGGGAAGCCCCACCTGGATTACTGGCTTTGCGTGGGACGGGCAGACCCACTGAGCCACACACTCCGTGTCACCGTCGTCCTCCACCAGGGATGACGTGTGGCCGCCGTCACTGAAGCAGCAGAGTGTGGTGGGGTGCTGGAGGTCGCTGTGGACGGGTGACAGCGTGGCGGAGCCCTCGACGTCAGGAGTGACGCGGAGGGAGGAAATGATGGAGGCATCCAGTAGCGGCGTCTGTGTATGGGCACGACGTGGTGGCAGGAGAGCGACGCCCATATGAGTGGAGGCCCTCCGCGTGGGCTCCGACGCTGGCGGGGATGGCATGTACGCCGCCGGCGAACCGTAGACGAGGTCAGAGGTGGTGCGCTGGTGTGTCGCAATCCACCGACGCTCCGCTCGTCTCTGCGGGGACAGCAGTGCGGCGGGCCAAGTGAGCTCGTCATAGGTGAATGGCCTCGGCAGGCCGTAAGAGGGCATTAGTGCGTCAGCGGTGGGGGTCGAGGAGCAGTGTGGCGCCACCTCCTCCATCACCACACACCCCTCCACAGTGGTGTCGCAGCGCTCCCCGGCCAGAAGCTGCTGCGTGCGCAGCTGCACCACGCCACTCACAAAGTCGGGGATGGAAACGCCGGTGGCACAAAAGTGGACGTGCTCCCCGGCGGAGAGGGGCACAACCACGGGTGCCTGCAGCCCTTGGTTCTGGTCAAGGAGGTACTGGCGCCGCTGCCGGCGCCTGTTGGCGCGGTCCTCCGGCCGGCTCTCCAGGAGATTCAGCACCTCCCCGCGAGGCTGCGGGGCTAAAGAGTGCGGCAGCGGGCCACAGGGCGTGCAACCCTCACGCGCGCCGACGCCGTCGCTCTGGCGGTGCGCTGCAGATCTGATCGCTGGGAGCTGTGTGGTGCCGTCGGCGGATGTTCCCGCCTGTTGATGGAGGGCGGCGGCTGGAGCGTGCAGGGACCCGTAGAACTGTTCGACGCGGGGTGGGAGCTGCACGGGGAGCCTGCAGGCCTTGCACTCCATGCGCTTCTGCCGGACTGCGCTGTGGTGGCGAAAGGACCGGGGGGCGTGAGGCAACTGGCTCTGCGAGGATTTGCCACGACTAGGGAAGCGGCATTCGAAGCTTCGGAAAGCGACAACGCGGGTCTGCACAGCTGCATCAGTGGACGACAGCGTGACAGCGACCGAACCGGCACCGCCACCATACGACTTGAGTGCTGGGCCATCCATGGCGTAGGCACGCCCGCGTACTTGTGTGCTTATGGGGTGTCTCTGTTAGTTTGTTCTTAGCGGTTGACGAAATGTGTGTAGACAGAAGTACAACTCCGGCAGTGCTTGAGTAATCAGTATATATGTATACTAACTGGTTATTGGTGCGCCTTATAGTCTACTAACACAGGGGGAATTAAAAAACAGTGAGTTTAGGGGAAAGGGATGAATGGAGAATGTGTGTGCGAGTGTGAGTGGAGTCTATAGGCTACTGCGATGTGTTCAAAGTATGGAATGCGACCGCATTCCAATGACAGTAACAAAACGGCCTACAATGGATGAGATCGCCGTGGGTGATGTCACACATGATCCATCGTTGCCTCTATTTGAGGACTTGAAGTTAACTTCAGATCGTTGCTTTTTAATGGGAACAGTTTTCAACTACCGTTGATGTAGTGAGGGGAAACAAAGCACACACACATATATGCACGGAGTAACTTTCATTTTCAATAGCTGTTGGATACGTACAGATCAATTGCATAACATATACATGTGCATTTTCACATGAGTGTATCTGTGCACGTACTATCCTTTCTGTATAATCCCGAGAGAGAAGTGCAATGCGTGTGCTGCAAAAGCGAGCCACGCTCTCCCAGGAGATTATTAATTATACAATAACATAACAGAGCGCCCTCTCGTGGAGCTTCGAAGCTCACACATTCCATCCACAACTAAAGGCTTGGTGATCGTTAGGCGTTTTTTTCTCGAACAGAGAAAGCAACCGTAAAAAAAAGTGATGAAACGGCCTTCAACATGACAGCACGTCGATATAACTTCATCCATTTACAAATCCTGCAAGCGCACCTTGGAAAAAGAACTCAGCACATAGTTCATTTATAAATATATATATATATATATAATAGACGTCACCTCAACAGCACGCGGACTACAACCATTGGTGAGGAATGGATGCATTTGCAAATCAGCCCTTGAGAGAAAAAAACAGCACACATCGTAGATATCTTTTCCTTCCTCCTTTTTAAGCACATCTCATCTATGCCCTCCCTAATAGTGACCTTCCATTGACCCAAATTGTCGCATCGACAACAACCTAAAGAGACCCACCTACCCACACACACATACACACATGTACACACAAACGAGCTCCCATAGTAGTGCGTCACGTACACATGTACGCACGCACGTGGACGAAGACACTCAAAACACTATTGCGGGAGAGGGTGGTGGAAAAAAGCAACAGTAAGATATAGAGACACCATTGATGTACAGGGGCGCCCTGTGCGTGAATGTGTGTGCGTGTGTGCTGTGCCGCTCATAAGTGCGCGCCTGGACTACAGAAACGACTCTGAGGTTATGAGTCCAAATATATATATATATATATATATATATATATGTACTCACGTACGTGAGCCATGTGCGCGTACGTGCATGTGGTATTTCCGCCTGCTCACGCGTGTGTGGGCAAGCAACTAGCCACTTCAATATAATTATAAGCAACAAGGCGTACACAGAAAACAAAAAAGAAGAAGAGAGAATAAAACTACAAAACAGAGGTATAAAAAACGTGCGAATTCAGGTGGGTCGTCTCCTCAGCAGCGTGAGACAGAGTTTTAGTTTTCGTTGGTGTGACATCGGGAAGGAGGGGGAGTACAGTAGGAGTACACCGGATGTTCCAAGGCAGGGGGGGGGGGGGGGGGTGGGGTGGGGGGGGGGGTACGGGAAAAGGGGGACTTCCCGCCCCGGCCTTTGGCCCCGTCCGAGGAAACGAGAGGCCGTTCTAAGGGGG
>JAODGE020003420.1:0-49244 GCA_027574965.2 Ecitophya simulans
TCGCGTAGTGGCAGCCGGCGCAGCCTCGCACTGCTGCTCCTCTCGATGTGGTTGCTGTTTACTAATATGCATGGCGGTAGGATTCGGAGGTGAGGAGCTGGTGGGGCGCGAACTGGTCACCTGTCCGGAGCCGACACGTGGCGGGTACTGCCCGGAGCCGACACGCGATGGAAACTGCCCGGAGCCAGCACGTGGTGGGAATTGCTCAGTGCCGGAGCGCGACGGGAGCTGCCCGGGGGGTCCGATGGCAGAAAATCCGGCTCTGCTAACAGCCATTGAAAGGTCGTCGTCGTTGCCCTGCTGCTGCTTACCAAGTGAAAGGCTCTTCTCTTGGCGCAGGCGCAGTCGCTCTTCCATCTCGGCAACGTAATCCGCCTCGGTCTTCTGCGCGGACATCTTTGAGTCCGCGCGTTTCACTTTAATAAATTGATTGTAATCGAACTGGTGATATAGTTTCTGCAAGTCGCTCAGCAGGTCCACGCGCAGGTGACGCACATCCGGTGGCGGCGCATCGCCGTCTCCAGGGCGCCGGGGTGCAAACCTGTCATGTGTGCGGTCACACTCCGCGTTACTAATGCGGTTATCAAAGTCGTCCGCACCGTTCCTGCCAATGCCTGAGCCAAGATCGCGCCAGGAGGCACTGCCTAGCCCTGTACAGCGCGACGCTGAGGCAGAGGAATGTGGCCGCTCCCTCGAGTCAGAACGCCACCCACCGATCCCCCTATGAGCGCTCACCTGCTGATGCCTCACACCAGCTGAGCCCCCACGCCCACCGCGCCCGCTAGATGGCGGACGCCCCTTCGCAGTGCCCGTATGGTGAAGTAGAAGGGCGCTCTCCTCATCCTCCTCCTCTTCCTCCCCAGACATCAAGGCTTCGGTTTCGGCAGCATCCACGAGGCTCTCATTAAGGGCGTCAAACATGAAGCCAAGCAGGTTGAGTTTACCAACTTCACCGTGGATGTGCGGAGGCAGTGCCTCCGTGCGGGCACTGAGTGAGAAGTGCGCGACGCTTGGCTCCAATAGCGTCGTAGCGCTGCCTCTCACTTCCTGCTGTTGCTGAAGATCACCCTCACTGCTCACGGGCACGACGGCTGGCAGCTGAGTGGATGTCAAGAACAACTGGTCAGGCGCAGCGTCTGCAGCGTCTCCCTCCTCTGCCCTCCCTGCAGCTGCCGAGCTCTTCGGGCGCGCGGGTAGAGGGGTCGGTGCCACGTTGAGCACAGGGGGTAGCAGCCGCTCCTCGTCGTCCTCTCCACCATCAGCACCTACTGAGGATGGCGCAGCCTTCTGTGAAAGCGTGGCTGCCCCTGTGGTGGACAAAAAGAGATCCATGCTCTCGATAAGCCAGCTAATCTCCTTGTAGCTGGAGTACGCACCCTTGAGAAGCTGTCCCTGCTCCCCACGCACGCGCTCCTCAACTTCCGGATCGACGCGCGTCTCCACCAGTTCCAGCTGATCCTCTATGTCCTCGACCAGATGCTGCAGTGCTCGCAGACTGAAGTCGTCGCCTCGGTTGGCTTGTAGGAAAGAGCTGGTGAGCTGCTGCAGCTTACCGCGCACCTGCCGCGGTACAACCTGGGCTGCAGAAGCAGCAGTGTCGGTAGCGGTATCTGCGGAACCTTCCCCTGGCTTCGGCTGTGGGGACTGAGTGGTTTGGTTGTTGATATCGCGACGTCGCTTCTCCGCCTGTTGAACTTCGACAACTGTCAGAAGCTCACTGATGCGACTCTCAACATTGTACTTGCGCCCAACGAAAGCAATCACCTTGGCCTTCTCCAGCTCCAGCAGGTACTGGAGCCTCTCCGTATCTGTCCGAGTACGTGGTGGCGGCCCGGACAGTGCACTGCGGAGAATCCCTTCCGCCATGTTCACCTTGCTCCACACATCCCTCAGCCGCCGCAGCGTCGGGTTCGCCAGCATCTCCGCCTCCGTGTATTCTTGATAATTCGATGTCGAAGTGGCGCCCGCCTGCCGGTAGTCGTCACCGTCGTCCGCGAGGGGAAGCGAGGAGCCCTGGATGCTCGTGAAGCTCTCCCGTAAGCTGAAGGGAGCGGAGTCAGTTGCGACGCTGCTGCTGCACCCTCTGTCCCGCTGATTCTCCCTACATGTCGAGAGGCCCGGCACGTTGGCGGCGGCATCCTTCATAGAAACCTTCAACGGGCGAGCCAGCCGGCCGCCTCCCTCGCTGCCACGACCATGTGATACCTTGAACGTGTGTGCAGCGGTGGTGGCTGTGGCGGTGCTCCCTCTCAGGCGCGCGGTCGCAGTGGCGTTGCTAGCTGCAGTGAGCAAGTACGGGTCCACAGACGTGTTGCTCCCCACCGCCGCTGCTGCTCCCTTCTCATCCATCTGGATGCCAGAGGGCTTCGCGAAACACGATCCAATGCGCTTAAACTGGTGCACCGATGAGGAACGGAGGGACACCTCCGACTGGCGTCGGTTTGGTTTCCCTTGAGCACCCTTGGTGGAGAGACTGCCGCTGAGCGGCACTAGCTTCACTGCTGCCGTCGATACTGCCGACATACTACCAAAAAGGAGGTGAACAACAACTAAAAAAGATGCTAAAAAAGCAAGTGTAACGAAATCCTCTATAATACGGGATAGTCTCTGTATGTTGCGTATTTACTTTTGCTCGTCTTCTTGTGAAAAAGCGATGGTGAGGACTGGATAAGAGAACCTGTGAAGGTGATTTTGAGACGATTAGGGAAACAGGGAGGAGGAACGGCGCATATATAATTAAAAGGAAAAGGTAAAAGAAGGAGAACGAGTGTGAGATGCCACCCATGTGCATCGGCTGGTACAGTAGTTTATTTAATTTCCCTTTGCGTGAGAAGGGGACAGCGTCTCATTTGTGTGTGTGTGTGTGTGAGGCAGTGCGCTGCGGTCGATATTGCCCCGCCCCATCCCACTCATGAACGCAGGCGCACAGTCAAATATTAACGCACATCAGCACGGAGACGACTGGCAACTATTTTGTGTGTTCACTGCTGCTATGTTCGTCCTATTCCCTCCAAAGACCCGTTCACCGTCACCATTAGAGCGTCTTCAGCCGCCACCAGTGCCTCCAACAACAACAAGGAAGTGCACATAATGGGGGGCGACCAGCTTTTCCTTCAAAATTGCCTGCAGCTCCCGGACAACAAACTTTCCAACCTCGCGCTCGTCCACAAGCACGGAGTCATTGTCGTTGCCCGAGTAGACGCCATCCGCGCGGGCGACAAAGTCGGTGGACGAGGAGACCTCACGGTCTTCCATGTGCTCTCCAAACACGGCCGTCACGTTCATGCGGTTGATCGGTGACCCCTGCAACTTGCCTGATTCTAACCACAATCGGCACTCGTTTCTGTGCAGATTCACACACACGTAGCAGTCCATGTCCAGCTCCGAGACGTAGAGAGCGATGGGGAAGCAAACTGGGAGCGAGAGCGACCCCAAAGTGAATACGTGCTGGACACACGCGCTCATGGCAAAACGCATGGTGCCACCGTAGGTCACGTGCAGGCGCACGAAGAGGCCTCCTGGACCAAGAAATGGCGCGAGTGTGTCGGGTGTGAAGTAGTTCATCACACTGCCACACTGCTGCGTGCAGCCCACCCCGGCCCTCGAGGAGCCGCCCCACAGGCCACCAGCCTCGCTACCGCGGGGGAGGTTAACGTAGCTGTTAGCGTTGCTGCTACAATTATAGTTGTTGTCATACGAGCCGGCAGAATCGCTCTCATCGTCGTAGCCATAAGCGCTCGGCGGCTCACCTCCGGTGAGAGCCGATGCTCCGCCTCCCCCAGCCTGCCCGGGGCCTGGCGTTCGAGGATCGGCACCGCCCACCCCAACTGTCGTAGAAGAAAACGACCCTGTGTGCACGCGACTGCGCGACGAAGAACCGCGTGGCGGCGGCGGTGATAGGTGTGAGGAGCCCCCGTGAGGGAGGGTCACAGCGGAGAAATCCTCCGCGTTATCAATGCTTGTAATTTCGATAAACGGCGGGGTTGAACCCCACTCAATGTTGGAGACAGAGAGGTACTCCAGTGGTGGCACCCGCGCGGGTCCACTCTGCGGTGTGGGGCCGGAGGAGACTGTAAGGCCTGGCGGGGGCGTTGTCGCTGTGCCACCAGCGTGCGCTGAATAGGAAGTTGAGGATAGGGAGGAAGCCCCTGCTCCAGCCGCCGTGAACGCAGAGTTACTCGGGGCATTACTGTTGAGGCGACTGTCCAGTGGCGACGCATCCCCGGCAGCCGCCTGACGAGTTAAGTCTGTATTAAACTTCTCATCCAGCAACTGGCTCAGTCTGGCATTTATGAGGTGTCGTAATGCCTCTGCGGCCGTCTCGTCCAGCCTCCCCCAGTTGAAGTAAAACGACATTATTGCTTTTTCCTATGGTGTCTGCCTTTTTTTTAAGCACGCTCGATGCGTGTCTCTGCTGCTCTTTGCTCGAGCACCGGTGCGTGCGTTTGTATGTCAAACGTGTCTCCTGTGGTGTGGATACACAGACACAAAAAACACGAAGTGGCGGCGGGATTGTGGGGACGACTCTAAAAATGGAATGCGCGTTTGTCGCTAACAAGGCCTGCCTTAAGCGGAGACATGCATAGAAAGAGAGAAAAAAAGGGAAGATCATATAAACACAATGCATGCAAGAAGAGAGATCAGCAAAAAAAAAAAGGGAGGCTGGGGTTGAGGAGTGCGGTACAGAGGGGTGTACAGCCTCCGTGCAACTGAGTACCAACCTAGCCGCTGAACAACAACGCCAGCATGTGCGAAGCAAAGAAGTCCCGAAGGAGTGAGTCAGTACAACGTCCTCATTTCTCGGCAGCCATTGTTTGTTTGTTTTTATACCTCAAATCTGCTTCATCCTCAATTCAGTAATAAGATACCATATACAAAGCACGCGTGTGGTGTGTCCTGATCATCCCCGAGCCCCTCGAGCACGTGTGTGGCTTTCCTTTTTTTCTTTTCACATAAAGAGTGGGTGAGGTGTAGAAAAATAAATGCCCACAATTCAGTGTATGTGTGCATATTAGATGCCCCCCCCCCCTCCCTCCCTCCTTGATCCGCGCTCTCGTTTGCGATACAGAGGCAAAGCGGGAAGAACTCAAAGCTGAGATGACGGAGGTGGTGGTAGTGGTGTTTCAGCGTGCATGGTGGAAATGCTGGCGGCCACCTATCACACCAGCCAACACCCACTCTCACTCTCTCCTCTCATCATCATCAGTGCTCCCTGTGATATACGATGCCTTTCGTGCAATTGGTGTCGCTTGCTTTCTTGCGAGTGCTTGGAGTGTTATAGATCCCCTTCCTTTGCCATTGCTTGCCGGCTTCATGTATGTGCGCAGGCGTGTCGAAAATTGATAAGTGGGTGCTAGATAAAAGAGGAAGGGGACTTCATACATGACGCAGACCCCAGAAGTCTGACCGCCAAGCCCTCCTTCCCTTTGCATTCCCATCCCCCACGTGACCTACATGCACGGACGATACTTCGCTGGTATTACATGGTGGATTTCTCCCTCTCATTCATTCACTGTGTGTGTGTGTATGTGTGCTCACTTTATATTTTTTCTTTTCATAAATATGTAACACATCTTCTTCTCTCCCCCAACGTGTACTCTCTGTCGTAGAGGGTGTCGATACTAAGGGCAACAGGCGGTGGTCTGGCCCCCTCCGTGCACAAATTGCACGTCATCTATCACGCATAGGAACCGGTCATGGGTACGCAAAGGGCTCCGGTAATGGTGCCTCATCAGAGGGGTCCAGCACAATGGCGCGCACCAGCTGCGGCTCCCCAGCCTCTGGCGTGGTGTCACGAAGTAAGCACACGCCCGACGGATTGACCTTGAGCGGTACGTAGCGCTTGTCAGTCGTGTGGGTGACGACTGCAAGCTGACGTGCTGTCACGCGGGCTGGGTTGTTCAGCACCTCGGACTGGGCCTCGGGCTCCTCCTTCTTGACGGCGCCGGTGTCATCGCCATCGGAGCCTGGTTCGGCGACAGCCGCCTTCCCAGTCTCCTCCTCGGCCCCACCAGTCGAAGTAAGCTTGCGGCGCTGCCGCAGCTCCTCCTCCTTGCGGGTGGTGGAGAGCACCACAGCCTTCACCCCATGCGCTTTGACCTCCTTCTTCTCCTGATACACAGACTTGGGTACCGCATAGTAGCTCGGGGAGACATTCGACGTAAACGTGTACTCCGGCATCTCGAGGTTCTCGTTGAGGCCGATGAAACAGGTGGGCTGCATGGCGAGGGAGATCATGAGCGTATACGGGAACCAGTACCAGTGCTGCGTGAACATAAACATACCGACCACGGCCTTGTCCAGGCGGTGGCGCTCGCGATGAAGGGCAAAGGTGCAGTTGCGTCCACCCGCGTCCAGGAGGCCGGCGGCAAGGATGCAGCCAAACTTTGTGCAGACGTCCTCCTTGCGGTCCCCGACCTTTGTCTCCAACATCTGCCGGAACTCCTTCACCTTGGGGTTCTCCTGCTCCGTGAGCTGAACCATCACGATGGCGAGGCCGATGTAGGCACCTTGGCGCACGTAGTCGACGAGGTCGTCCTTCATTTCCCACAACACGTCGATCACGTCGGAGCGACCGGTGCCCGCGGCACTCACCGCGAGGGCCATGATCACGCCGTAGCGGATGTGTGGGTTGTAGCTATCCATCAGGCCCCGCACGAGGTCTAGGCAAAGCGACGCATTCTTGAAGGTGAGGAAGCCGATCATGGTGGCGGCGTTGCGGCGCACATCTTCGGAAGTGTCCTTCACCGTCACATTCAGGAGACGCGCTATGGCAGTGGTGTTCTCTGTCCCGGCGTACGCCATGCCGAGCACGAAGCAGCCACCAAGTCGGATCCACGGGTCCGCGCTCTCGAGTAGCTCATTGATCAAGGGAAGCGCCTCGTTCTCGCGGCCGAGGTTAATGAGCGCCATGGCCATGGAGGCACCACGGATGATCTTCTCCTTCTGGTTGTCCTCCTTTGCGACATTCATGAGGCTGCTGATGGACTCCTCGTTGCCGCTGCCAAGCATGAGCATGCCGATGCCGACCGCCGCTCCCTCCCCTCCAACCGCGTCGCTTCCCGTCAGGCAAGTGAAAAGGGTGTCGTTGAGCTCCTCATCCCGCAGTCCCATCGCGGAGAGCCCAATGCCGAGGGAGGCGCCGTGCACCATCTGCACGTTGGCAGAGTACTTGATGAGGTTCTCACGAAGGTACCCAATCACCTCGCGGTCCCGTGACACTCCGAGTGGGGAGTGGATGAGGCCGAGCGCGTAGAGCGCACCCGACTCCTGGTACGGCAGCGCGGACACGCTCCCCTTCGGGAGGTACGGCTCCATCACCTTCATCGCCTCAGCGGTGTGGCCGCGATGGATCGCTCCGACTGAGGCGGTGGCAGTGAATATGGCCCAGTAGTTTGCCTTGCGCAGCCAATTCATGTTGTCACGCAGGAAGCCGTCAATGGTGGTGCCGCTGTACATGATCGCATTGGCGAGCACCGTCGCGTTGTGCACGACGGACTTCTTCGGGTCAATGCGCTTCTTGATGTGATTGAGGACGTGGATGTCAGCGGCGCAGCGGGCGTAGAGAAACTTGACGTGAAGGTTAGCGGTGGTCTCGCCTGAGAGCACAGAGAGGACGTTGGAGTCCATGCCACTGGCAGCGGCGTCGCCGCCCTCCGCCCCGGCCTGCGCAGATCGCTCCAGCTCCGCCACCAGGGACGACAAGAAGTCCTGGTTGCAATAGGTGAAGAGATCAAAGGCGAGCTGGTACGCGGTGGTCTTGTTCCCGGCCTTGAGGAGGCCGTTGATGAGGCTCGCGGTTGCCGGGACATCTCCAAGAAAGAGGAGGCACTGCGCAAGGGCAAAGTAATCTACCGTTGAGAGGGCGTCCGTGTAGAGTGAGGCGAGCAGGCGGAGCACCTGGCGCCGCACAGAGATGTCGTCCAGGAGGATGTTCGCTGCGTGGAAGGTGAAGTTGAGGATGTCGGCTGAGCGGGTCTTGGTGAGGCACTGCTTCAGCACCTTCTCCAGGAAGTCGAGACGCCTGGCGCGAATGGTGAAGCCAACCATCTCCTTGATCTCCTCCAGGCTCTCATTCTGCAGTATCCACGACTTGGTGAGCGAGACGAAGAGGTTCTCTAGGCGGGGATCCAACTCCTCGCGGTTCTCTCCCTCTGCTGTCTCCTGATACTGCACGTACTGGTCAATGCAGCGGCAGAGGATGGTGTCAGTGTACAGGCTGCGCAGCGTGCTGTCGAAGGCCGGACCGGCAGCGAGGGCGTACTGGACCGACTCGTTGTACGCGCCGAGGTGAAAGTATACCTGTGACACCACCAGCGCCGCCAGCCGGTGGGTCTCCTCGGAATATGTCCCCGCATCGCACAAGCGCTCGATGATGGGTAGGTCCTCGCCAATCTCACACCAGAAGGTGTCCATCAGGTCTAGGACACGCTTCAGCGCAAAGAGGATGATGGCATTATCGTCCTCTTGCAGAAGAGACAGCACCCCCTTAGCAGATGAGATACCGCGAACCATATCACTTCCTTTTTTTGTTCTTCTTTTGCTCTCACAGCTCCGTGTATACGTAATCACTTGGCTTCACACGTCCCTTCCTGTTGTCTGCGTGTAGGGGGTCTTGTCACTTATCTTCCGTATCGCCAAACAACTTGAGCAACCCGTTCAGAGAGGTGCCAAGTAGTGTGTCGAGAGAAGGTAAGTGGAAGTCGGTACCTGTGTGTGTCTGTGTGTGAGGAGCACTAACAGCAATAATAATAATAATATGTATAATAAACGAATATGCTAATCAACAAGAAAAAATAGAGAGGAGAACAACAAGGCTGAGATATAAATCCCTGCTACTATGCAAATATAAACTGATTTCTTCTGCTAGCTGAAGTGTCATCCGAGTGGTTTCGGTCGTGTCAAATGGGCGGGGGAGGAAAAATAATATGAAAGAGGGAACTCAATTGAATCAGAGACACAATGGCCAAACACATAAATAAGATCCATGAAAATGGTGTCGGAGAGTGACACCTCCTCGATAGATTGCTTGGTGGTTGCACCACTTGCTAGGTTGTTGATTGATCAACTTGTCTGTTTAGCATGTATGCATATGTGCAATTACTTTTTTATTATTGTGCCTTTATGTCGGAGTGCGAGTTAGCTTCATAGAGATGTTAATTTGATTTATTATTTGTGTAGTGAAACAAAGCGAGTGTGTGTATATGTGGGTTTGTGGGCACACAAACCTGCGTTACATGTACACAAACACTCATGCACGGTCCATTAAGCGTCGGCTGCAGGTACCACAGATGCTACCTAATCTCCAGTGGCCGGCAGACAGCGGGGAGGGGGACGACGAGAGAAGGAATGTTCATTTGATTTGGCGATCGAAGCGTGCCACGTAGAATCCATTGGTAGCATCCACGGAAGGGTCGCATCGAATCGTGTAGTCCAGTGGAAACGTATCAGACTCACCCTTGATCCCGCGTGTCTTCCATGCCCTTGGCATGATGTTGCTGAGTGCCCACCCGCGCGCCTGGACCCGCTCGTCCTCCAGCACCTCCCGCACCACCTCCTCATTCTCCTCCGTGTGCACAGAGCAGGTGGAGTACACTACAGTGCGGCAGTTGTCAAAGGAGAGCAGCGAGTGTGCGAGCAGTTTGCGCTGCAGCCGTGCCAACTTTGTAATACGGTCTTGGTTGCTGGAGTACTCGTTGCCCTGCTCCTCCGGATTCATCGCTGTCGTGGCATCCTCGAGCTCATCTGTGGCAGTGGCAGTGGGGGCGCTCCCGCGCTTATGCAGTTGATTCATCAGGGCGACGTCCACGCGCGTCACGACCCCGCTGGCACTGCAGCTCGGATCCAGCAGGATGCCCTCAGTTGCGCTGCGATCGTCGGAAGATAGCTGGAAAAAGTCTATATTCACAGTGTTCACGTAATCCGCAGCGCCGAGGGTCTGCACGCGGCGCTGCAGCAGCTCCGCCCGGTGCTGATCACGCTCAGTGGCCATGATCTTGACACTCGGAGCCCCAAGAGCGGCCAGCTGCGTCGTTTTATTTCCAGGCGCCGCGCAGGCGTCTATGATGTACTCGAGCGGCTTCGTCACCCTCGACGTGCTGCTACTTCCCGCACCAGTCTCACCAAAAGATTTCACCACCTCTACCGCATCGAGCAGAACGCAGGCGGGCAGACACGAAGCGCGGTCCTGCAGTACGAGCTGCCCGCTGCGGACCGCCGGGTGGGCGTGCAAGTCCGTCCCGGGGGGAAATACCAGGAGCGAGGGTACAATGGGGTCCTCTGTAAAAGCGGGAAGTATCTTCAGTCTCTGCTTCCCCCCGCGCCGAGGTGCCGATCGATCATCGCCGTCGGGCGATGCAGAGGCATTGCCGGCACCTGTTGTCTCGTCGTCCGCCGCCTCACCCTCGCGCTGACGCTTACGTGCCTCCGCAGAACGGCGCAGGCGCTCCACCAGCGTGTCTTTGTCAATCTTCAGAGTGTTAACACGCGCGTAACGTGGCAGCTGCTGTATGCCGTTTCCGCCACCTGCCTCGCCCTCCTCCAGCTTGTCGTTCGCGCGGGGTGGGATTATGTGGTGCTTGTGCACCTTCCAGTATGCGTCACGCAGGTAGGCCGACGACTGTGCGATGGCTCTGGCAGTGGAGTCGTTGTTTGTGCTCACGCCCTTTCCAATGACCACATCATAGGCCATACACACTGCGAACTCTTTATTTGCCTGAGGATAGTATTTGAAGAACTCCGCCACCTCGAGCACGTCCTCTAGAAGCTCGTAGTGCCGCAGTGTCTCGCACACAACTGCGTACGTCTGACGCTTCTTCTGCATGTCTTTGCGAAGGCAGAGGGCCTTGGCAGTGCCATTGCCCTCGCGTACGATGCGAATAATATCAGAGGCTTGACGGTAAACGTCCATTGTAACCCCTGTTCTGTTACGTCACTGCGTGCAAATACGTGTCTTAATCGCCCTGTGGCGCAGAATCCACCCTGTTTAAAAGCCTATGCTAGTAACGACCCTGTTGGCAAGAGTAGTTACTCACCTGGATTCTAACGCAAGAGAGCAAAGGAGTGTGCAGAGTGTGTGTGGGAGAACACAAAAAAAATTGAGAGAGACAGATGAGGAGTGGTAAAGGGTTGTGTGTCCGCATACCCACATATTCTCCGCTCTCAACGAGAACAGGCACACGAACATTCGTAATAAGAAGAGACGCACATGCTGCTATAATACTAAAGCTATGTAAAAGAAATTTATCCCTCTATGGGTGCGAAAGGCGAAACCACTTTTAAAAAAAGGAACTTGGAGTCGTACTGTACGAATACTGCCAATCTTATTTTTACCGCAGTCATCCCTTTCTCTCTATCTCAGGGGATAGATTAGGTGTGATGTTCCCATACCCGGGACTCACAGGCGCCCGCTGCATTGGGGAATCGAAGCAGCCGACTTGTCTTCAGCCACTCCACATCTAGCTGGAATGGGCCATGCAGCAGGTGGAGGCTATTCAGATGCACCGCCATGGCTCGCATGTTCCCTACTGAGAAGCGCGCGTGCTTCGACGTCAGAGACTGGGGTGCAGCCTCCTCGTCATCGTCTGCACGTACACACACCACTACGCATTGGTCACACCCCGCCACACGCAGCGCCTGCACGGTGGCGAACCCGTGATGACTGAACTGCTCTTCCACCGCGGCCCGTGTGGGGAGGACATGCGCATTAACGAACAGGCACCCACCAGGTCTCAAGCGGGCTCGGCAGAGTTCAATAATGTCAGCCCCGTGCAGCATGCGCTCCTGGTCGGGGTCGTAGCAGTCCAGGAATATCCAGTTGTACGTGTGGTGAGCACCTGCCCCGGATGTACGGAGAAAGCCGTGGGCGTCGCTGAGAATGAAGCGGTAACGCGGGCCGCGTGAGTGCGAGTCGGCCGGGATGTAGACTGTAGAACTCCTCGATTGAGCGCCTGCTGTCGGTCGTGATGGATGACAGCGACTCGTCGTCCTTTGCGACACAGCGCTGCCGTCCCCGCTGCTCGGCCTCAGCGGAGGGACGCGCCCGTGTTTCTCGCATGCAGCGAGCACAGTGGGTTCCACCTCCACCACATCCAGTGTCACAGTTGGGGGCAAGATGATGTCCAGGCACTGGCCAAGCACGTTTCCGCCGAGACCGAGCACCAGCACCGCGTCCCCGACATCAGCAGGCACCAACTGCTGGGAGCGGCTGGCAGAGGTGGCGGTGGTGCCGCTGTTGCTGATATTGGAAATGGAGCTGAGGGTGTGCGCATCCGAGTGCCACAGCGCGTGGCATAATATGCCAAAGTGAAGCATGTGCCTCGGGTAGCACTCGAGTGCCAGGGGCCGGCCAGGCTGCAGGAGGGACTGCAGAGCAAAGGAGACTGGGCGCCGCCGCGACACCGCGTCGCAGTTTACCAAATGGAGGCTATGGAATCTGATGTGGGTGGTCAGGGAATGTGCAGCGGCGCGACTACTAACATTGACCCGCGTGGCGTGATGGGCAGTGGTGGAAACGGCACCGACAGCAAAGGCACGCACCCGAGCACAGATGCCGAGCGCCATCCGCAACTCTGGCGGCCCTGCCTCCGCGGAAGCGGACTTGGACTGGCGCAGGGTGGCCGCCCTGCGTCGCCGCTCCGGTGGAGACGAGTGACCAATCGGGGCACTATCGTCATAAGAGCCGTTGTCGGGATCTATGGGCGTTACCCGAGCAGTCACTGCGGACTCTGCCCACACTGTAAGAAAACCCCTCAACACCTCACAAGGGCAGTGGAAGAGTACGCGTGACACGCACGCCTCACATGTCACTGCGAACATGTCACGCCCTTGACCACGCTGCAGCACAGGACGCCCATTGCTGCGGATACTCTGGCCGTCCTGTAGGTCCGCTAGCAGATCACTCAGTACGGTGCGGCGCCGCTTCCGGGTGGGTGAGGTGCTGTCACTGAAAGCTGTCTCTATCCCTGCGCTGTGGTGAGCAGGTGGGCCTTCGCTGATTTCAGCCACCGGCTCAGATGGGTGACCGGTGAGTCGCAGCTGGCGGCAGACATTCGTGTCCGCGAAGAAGTTGGTCATCTCAAAGGCTATGCCCTCCTCCATCACTTCTATCGTTTCAGAGGAAGTGAATAAAGACATTGGGCCGACCCTACTTCCTCCCCCAAAGGATCAATGAACGGTAGGGGAGAAGAAGAACGCACCAAGGAGAGCAACAGCAACAACAACAGCAGTATGCCCTGCAATGTGTGCTCTCTCTCACCTATACAGTCCATTATGATGATGATGAGGGAAAGAGTGGATAGATGCATAGCGATTCGAAACTATGGACGTCTGGTGACCACTAGTGAGCGAAATGACCTTTCTGCTGTTGATGTCATTAACTTATTGGTCTTTTGATGTGCAGAGAAGGAGAACAAAACAGTACACAGGTGGCTGGCGCGTGCCCTCCATACGCTTTGTTAGTTTTCAGTTTCTCCTGATGGAGGAGCAACAAATGGGCACAGGTGTGCACAACACTGTAAGAGAAATAGTCACACGCTTTGCAGCAGACGTTCAGGCTACGGAGGCCCCGCTCACGCCATAGCCGTAGTCTCGTTGAACCACATTGTGAGCGTCCCGTCCCGCGAGGCGGAGAGGAGGTGCCCGACGCCGGCCGCGTTCCCTACCACCGAGAGCGCCAATATAGCGTCGCTGTGATGGCGCCCAGTGGCAACCCCACCGCTGCCGCTACCACCACTGGTAGAGGAAGGCGGCACCTCGTAAATCATCGCGGATACGCCGCTCCCACGCACCTTGTATTCTGGTGACTGCAGTGGAGGGCAGTAGAGCGTGTGGGAGTCGGTTGGGTCGCGCAGAGCCCACTTCCGGATGAGGCCCTCCTCCCCCGCGGTGAAGACGGTCCCATAGGCGGGTTGAGACCACATCGCGCGCACTGCAGCAGCGCCAACCCTGGGAGACCTACAGTGTGGTTGCAGGGCCACTGACACCGCCCCGGAACCCAGATGGAGCCGGTACACAGCGCCACTGTCGGTGCCCAACAACACAGCCGGGCCAGCGTCGAGGGAACTCCCTTGTATCACTGTAGAGTCCAGCGTGGCGGTGAGGATTGCTGGCGGCCCCATAGTGCGTGTCGCGCCGCCATCTGCACACCACGAGACTCTCTGCGTGTGCGGAGCTCCCCACCACACCTGATGCTCCTCCGCAGTCCCACCGCAGTATTCTGCAAGGTCGATCGTGGCGTTGCCAACACGCCTGTGTCGGTGCACATCCAGTGAGTAGCGCCGCACGCACAGGTTGAAGCGCAAGTCATACAGGCAAGCCATGCCACCGTATGTGGAGGCGAGCACGGCGTATGTGCTGCTTTCTTCTTGGAGCGGGGTGAGGCAACTGGGGGCGCCATCAAGGGCGTTGACAACGCAGCTCCACACGGGTCTGCGCGTGGACGACGGGTCGCGAATGTCAACAGCGTGCACACGCCCCGTTGCGGTAGAGACAAGTACGAGGCCGTCCCGCAGGACGGCAATGTCAGTAATGGGGCCATCACCCATGCTGTCGAGTTGCTGCACAAACACATTATTGGTCGCATCCAGCAGCCTCACCACTGAATCCGTTCCGCCCAGCGCCAGCAGTGGCTGTGTCTCATCTGTGGTGCCACTCCCACAGCCACGCTTCACCGGCTTTGCGAAAAGGTACGTGAGTGCGATGCCCACGCTCGGCACGCGCTCCACCACGCGCAGCTCAGAGGCAGAGAGGTGCCACCACAGCGCCTCCCCCATCGCACCGGCAGTGAGGACAACATCTGGCGACACCCGCGTGCAGGCGTGAATAGCGCCCATGTGAGCCGCGCGGGAGAACAGTGGCACAGCGATGGGGCGCAGCCGGCGACGGCTTGCCGAATACATCCCCCCTGCAGACGAGGCGACAAGGGCTCCGGGGGTGGCAGCACGCTCCACTCCGTTGCTGCTGCTACTGCATTTGTCGTTACATCCCGCGGAGGGCATCTGCCCCACCTCTCGCAGTGCTGACCGCCTGGCCTCCCTCCATGTGGGCGTGTAAGACAGCCTCCAGGACTCTGTGTCGCCGCTGGCAACGCGCCGCTTCACCTCATCCTCATCGGCTTCCACAGCCATCACATCATACGGGGCTAGTGCCAGAGCCGTTGGCGGAGTGACTGCAGCGGTGTCACGCACAGGTACGTTCGCAGGTATCAGCAGTGTCGCTTTTCTCTGGTTCTCCTTCGCAGCATCACCGCGTCCAGGAGGCGTGAAGCTGCCTGCAAGGATCGTGGAGGGCGCGGTCACCCCAAAGGCCACTTCGCCCCGGATGACCGAGAGGCAGCTACTGAGGTGGGAAAGTGGCACCGCGTGCATGATCAGGGGCCGCACGGCGCACTCCAAGTAGGCAACCACGTCGCTGCACCGGAAGGTTTGCAGAGCAGACTCCACGGTACGGCACGCCGCCACCGCGATACACTCCTCGCAGCTGGTCATGTGGGGCAAGGCTTGATGGACAAGCGTAATTGTATCCCACACACCATACTTGCGCGACCGCACGACAGCAGAGAGACTGTCGAGTGTGACCTTCAGGCATGTCGTGTCGCTCTGCCGCAGTCCTTCGTCCAAAAAGAGGCGCAATGTCTGAAGCTGCGGCTTCTGAAGCAGCAGGTGGGCAAAGATGGCACTTGGGTAGAGCTCTCGCTGCACCTCCACAGGCGAGGCAATCGCGGTGGTGAGCAAGGGGATGAGGTCGTCCTGAGTGCGTGTCTCGCCTAGAAAAGCCGACACTTGCAGCGTGTTCCGCGTCACTTCTGCCGCCACCACCGCGGAGGGGTGTTTATACAGTAACTGCAGCATATCCCAACCATTGTTGAGCAAATCGTTCAGCTCGACGCCATACGCACGTCCAGTAACACCACCAGCGCCCCCATCATCTCTATCCTTCGAGGCTGCTGTCGTCACCTCCGCAGCGGCAGCAGTGGCAGTGGTGCTTCGGAGTATGCCTTGTCGCTGCTCCAAAAAAAGACGTGCGTGGCGCAGCAGCTGCGGCAGGCAGGCGGCCAACTCCACAAGGACACATGTCTCCTCCACACTGACAAGGCGCAGAGTCTCGGCGACGCAGGGTAAGATCAGGTCTACAAAAAGCGCAAGACGCCACCGCATCCGGTCAGCGGTGCTAATGCTGCTGAATAGGGCGGTGCCATGTTCCTCCAGATCGCCCTGGCTGTCGGTGCTATGCAGGCCCTCTACCACCGCCGCCGCCACCGCGCAGACAGTACGTAGAGCCACCACGCGGGCTGGGGCGGCAACCTCCCCCTCACTGTTCACCATCACAAGCACCGCTGGGAGCACGCAGTCTAGCAGTGTCGAGAGAGAGCAGTGGGGCGCGCAGCGGAGCAGGCACAGCAGCCCCCGGTGCTGCGCTTCATTGGTGGTAGCGGCGCGGATAGCGTGGAGAAGACATGGGAGTAGAATATGCACGGCATGCTGCTGCATCCACTGCTGTGGATTGAGGTGTGACAAACCCGCATAGCGGGCCGTCTCCGCTGTCTCGCCATTGGTGACAACGGACTCGTTGGTGGTAAGGCTGCCACACATGGCGAGCACTCCGGTCTGTAGCTGTGATAGTAGAAGCTGCAGTTGCTGATCTGGTGGGCGTGACAGCAACACCGGTAGCACACCGTCATGAAGCAGAGTGAACATGCGTGGAAACACGCTTGGTGTGTATTTCGTCAATACCTGCTTCGCAGTGGGACGCTGATCTGGCAATGAGCAGAGCATTGTCAGCAGCATGTCTAGTACCGCTGATGGAAGCCCACGGTCAGCCAGAATTGGTCGCACCAACTCCTCTCGTGCCTCGGGGGTCTGCAGCGCGCGCAGGTCCAGCACCTCAGAGAGCCGGAACAGGGGCTCGTCAGTTAGTATGTATGCAATGATACACGCGGCTGAGAACATGTCCATTGCGGCTGTGTGACCCTCAGCGTTTATGTTGGCGATATTGTAGTTGGCATGGGGGCTCGCCATGCTCTCGCGTGGAGGCTGCGGGAGCGCTGCATCAGTGAACTTCTCCGGTGCCAAGCAGCAGCTCCGCGTATCATCGGTATTGTAATAGTACTCAAACAGAGCAGGATGATTCGCCGGGACCCGGGCAGGCTTGAAGGGTGCGAAATCGGCAAGGTACAGCCAGCCGGTGCTCTGGACAAGGATATTGTTGGCCTTGATGTCGCCATGCACGACGCCGTAGACATCGTGCAGTTGCTCCAGTGCGTGGAGGAGCTGAAAGCAGAGGAAGCACCGCTCGTGCCAGCTAAGCCACGGACGGCTCGCCAGTCGCTCTGGGAGGGACCACGTCACATGCGGGCGCTGCAGGAGGCAGAAGCGCTCCTGTGACACCATTGAGCTATAGAAGAGGATATGACGTGCGAAGTCTCGTGGTAGGGTGGAGTCCACGGCCTCCAACTGTTCCGCCATCCCGCTCATCAGTTGCTGAAGGCGCTGGATAAACCACTGCTGACCGCGATCATCTGCAGTGCGCACAAATACCTTCACGACCACGTCACGACTGAACTGGGGTTGCACCTGGCCGGTTGCATCCGGAGCAGAAACGCCGACTGGGGCCCAGGGGGAACGTCCACCAGTGGAGGTGCTAGGAGCTAGCCCAGCGCCGGGGACACCGGGGGTGGCTGCTGGTGCTGGGTTCACTGGAGGAGGCGAGACGCTGGCAGGCGGCCGCGTCTTCAAGGACGCAGTCGTGGAGTCGAAGGTGCCGCCACTGCCATCATATCGCAGCATCGCCTGTGTGTAGTTCTTGTGGCTATTGGAGAGTGCCCCAGTAGGCTGGTAAGTGGCGACTGACAGAGCGCCTCTGGAAGCCGCGGCAGCGGCCCTGCGACGGCGCATGCGCCGCCTGTGCCGCCGTGCTCGTGACTCATCAGGCCTGGCGTCCCGCACCAAGTCCGTCATGGCAGGGGCTCGTGTCCCAGTCGCCTTATCGTAGCAGCGCATGGAGGAAAAGTAGTTGCGACCCTCGCCGCCGAGCGGGGTCACCAGCTCCAGCGCGGGTGAAACATCAATGAGGTTGACAGAGACCGAAGCAGCCAGTTGGTTGCCCATTTCGCGCTAAAGAAGTAGCGAGAAGAAGTGGGCGGTGACAGTGGCGAGGAGGAGAAAATTTTAAAAAAGTGGGGGACTCCCCCCGTCCTTTGTTGGGGGTGTGTGTACTGTCGGAGGAGGGGTGTTTGATGGAGTGGGCCCCTGGGTACTCTGGATACGTGGGTGCCAAGTTGAATCACAGATATAATTTGGAGAGTAGTAGAACAAAAAAAGAGCAGCCGCCAACATGGTACATGGAAGGGGAGAGAGAGGGGGGAGAAGAGTGACGATATCGAGGGTAATAGGAGCGGCATACACTCGATTGGTATCGTTGTAAGCGATTGCCAGGAGTCTCGTCGGGAGCAAGTGCACGCTTTCCCCCTTTCACAACTCCTTTCTTTTTACAAGAACCTCCTAGAGACTCTCCCTCTTTTGTTTTTGCTGTTGTTGTTGATGTCACTTGTGCTGCGGTTGTTTCTTTCTCCGTGATGTCACTGGAGAGGCTAGGATGGCTCGTCAAGGTAAGATCGTAAGCTTGATAGCTGTTGAGAAAGGGAGGATCCTCCGAGAGTCCAAGGGGGTGAGGGGAGGGCCTCTGTGTAGCCACGCTCTCTCACGCCTCGAACCACAAGGATATGAAATACCAGCAGTTACATATCTCCTTCGCTTGTGCGCCATTGCAATTATAGAAGCGCCAGTGCTCCCCCTCTTCGTACACATAGCTACTACTGACTGAGCATGCGTGTGTGTATTTATATGGAGAGAGCTTGATATAGGTATATACTGGTCCACATCTGTCTGTGTGTGTGTGTGCGTGCATGAATGATGTACTTTCTCCACAGTGAATCCTCCTCTCCAAACGAGTACAGGAAAGGAAGGATGCAACTGAGAGTGGCGGAGCGGCTACTGCTGCCTTCGCAATGTACGCGCATTCATTCCCTTCCCCTCCCCCTTTCCCACCTGTGCTCCCACGTCACCTATAAACAACTCAGATGCGCACACATCACACAATGCATCACAGCATCACGCGTACAGTTCCATTCATGCACACACACAGTACACACACACAGACCTATGCACACAACAAAGAAGGGAATCTTACCTCTTCCTTATGCCCTCTTTTTTCGTTTACGTATAAGGGCTGGACATGATTGCACGCCAACCCATCACTCTTTCGATGCAAACTAGGAAAACTCGTGCACACAAGCAGCACAGTGTCCTGAGCAGTGCTGCACATCTACTATGGGTAGTAATATGGCCGCGACACCTTGGGCTGCCACGCAGCGTTCACTGGGGCATGCACGGTCCCGCCCCCTCCACCAGTCACGGGTGCGGAGGAAAAGAGAGCTAGCACCTCACTACGCGCGTCACTCCCCTGCCGGTTCACAGCACCGGAGGAGAAGAGGTCGTCGCTGTGCGCGCGCGGTAGCTCCGGCGGGGGTGGTGGTGGCGGCCGCCGATACACGTCAGGAGTGGTAACGGCTGCGTACATGGAAGTGACGCCGCCATGGCTGTGCGTGGCGATGTGATCATGGTGACTCGTGTGGACACCCACCGGTGGTGGTGGCGGCCCCCAGACCGGGGAGGATACATTGTTGGGGGAGCCAGAGTTGCTGATCCAAGCGCCTGAGACGTGTGGATTTGATGGTGACACAGGTGTAGAAAAGAGATCCGACACTAGAGTGTGTGTTCTCTCAGACGGCGGCGGTGGTAGTGGCAGCGGTTTGTGCTCCGCAGGCCCTCCCCATAGCTCCTCCATTGGTACCGCCGCTACCGGTGGCTGCGCGGTGGGCTCTGCGCGAGTGGGTTTAGTGAGGGTTGGTGAACTCTGCCCAGTTGGGGAGGGCACAAGACTCTCCAAGGGAGTCTCAAGAAACGCAGCCAGAACAGCGTCAAAGTTCTTGTTGTAGTAGGTTCTGCGCTCATACTTGTCCCTCAGCATTCGCTCCGTGGTTCGGGCGTCGGTACTGCTGCGCGGCCGCGCGCTGTCTGGCATGCTGCACTCATACAGCACCCTCCCCCGCTCATTGCCGACGTGCTCAATGAAGCTGATCATGGACTCCTCCCACACGTCCATGTTCGTTGACTTGACCTTGGAAATGTGGACTCCCATTGAGCGGTGGATGCCGGCGCAGCGGAGGCAGAAAAAGACGCCGAGGTTAGTGCTCGCCCATCGCGGCTGCCGCGTGTCGCAGTCAAAGCACGACCGATTCTCAGGGCGGTTGAGTAAGGCATTCAGACGGGCTGTCTGCGCGGATGTTACTTTTCCATGGGCACGACTGGACATACCGGTGAGTCACCGGCAGATGAACTCTTGTGAATCACGTGTAGATCCTCTGACAGTGATGATGCAGTGCAATAAAAGAAGAAATTTGTGTGCTCCTGTATATCTGTGTGTGTATGTGCCGTAGCGTGGTTGTAGCTGAGGTGTTCGACTGCCGCTTCTCGTTCTTTGCAGTTCCCTATTTTGCTTGTATTCTCTCTCTCTGATTTCCAGTTTTTTCAGTGAAAGCAGCAAGTAGAGAGGAGCTGCGGTCGTCTTTGAGAGTGTTCCGTCAGATGGTGTAAACTACGGGCGGCTGTGCTGTGATGTGCTGTAAACAGCTGTAATGAAGAGCAACCGCTAAGCTATCCCGAGTTCTGTGTATGAAGAAAGAGACGTTGCGAGAGCACACAGAAAACAAAAAGCAGAGCAAAAAGGCGAGGAAGCAGCACTTGCAGAGGGCTCTAGCAGAGAAGGATATTTATTATATATATATATATATATAGGCAGAGAGAATCTATGTAATGGCGGATGCAGATACACACACACACACATTCCCGAGCAGACAGACAGGTGTGTACTGCGCAATACAAGTGTGTTTGAGCTTATGTTCTCGCTTTATCTATCCAAGCGCAGGAAGCTGCAGAGACCTCTCTCTCAGCGCCCCAACATTGATTGAAGAACACATAGAAACACTTCTCACCAGTCATCCCTATCCCGGTGCCCGCGGCCCCTACCGCGGCCTCTCCTACGGCCACGTCCGCGACCGCGTCCTCTGTCAGCCCCCGCGCGACGAAAGTTCCCAACCTTTCCGCGCACCTCCTCACAGAGGGCGCTCAGCCCTGTGTCACAGAAGATGCAAGCCACGATGCGGTCCTTACGGTTCGGAAGCACGCTCTTGCCTTCTGGAAACATGATGTCAAGACAGTTGGCGCCACACTCCACACACTCCTCCACGCTGGCGTAGACGCGCTGAGCGGTTGGCGGGAGCTTCACCATCATGGTGCACATATTGCAGCAGACCTTCCAGTTCCCCGCGGTGCGGGGCACGAAGGCCATGCAACCCTTACACGCGGGGTCGACACAGTCGCAGACGTAGTTGGTAGCCAGCGAGTGCTCGCAGGTGGGGTGGCGGCACTCATCACACGCCTGGTGCTGCTGGGCCCGCCCGTATTGGGTCACCGCATCCTCGAAGGGGGGATTGTTATAGCAGTTGGGGCACACCGGGAAGGACTTGCCGCCCTCAATATGGCAGATCACCAGTTCAAAATTGTCAATGGGGCACTTGAAGCTGGAGTACTGCTTAATCGCACCGCCCTGTGGGAGTGCGAAGGTGATCTCGCAGTAGGGGCAGTAGAGACGCTGCGGGCGTGTGTCGAGGTGCTTGAGGTAGCGCATGCAGTTGCCGCAGCGCGTGATGGGCTTGCCGGTCGCGGAGATGGCAGAGAATGAGGCACCCATCAGGGCATCGTACACGTCGATGTGCTCCTTGAAAAATTTGAATTTGGAAAGGAAGAGGTCGAGGGAATACTGCAGCACATCATCAAGTTGCGCGCGTCCTTCCGCAATGTGGGTCACGTACTCCTCCACGCGCCCGCGCACTAGGGGTAGGACTAACTCTGGGTCGATATTTTTGATGCCGTGGACCAGCACAACACCAAGCTTTGTTGGCTGCATGACGCGGCCCGGCTGCACCTGACAGTAGCCGCGCTCCACGATGTTATTGACGTGGGTGGCAATGGAGGCGTCAGTACCGATGCCATTCTTCTCCATGAGGCCGATGAGATCTGCTTCTGTCAGATAGCCGGGGGGTTGTGTCTGCCCGGGGACCAGCCGCACGTCGGTCAGCAGGAAGTCATCACCGCTCTTCACACCAGTCGGGATCTTGTCGTCCTCCACGCGCATGTGCGGCATAATCTCAGTGAACCCGGGATGCTCCACCACCTTTCCAGTGATGCTGAAAACCTCCCCGGCAAGCTCGATGGTGATCTTAGTCTTGGTCAGCTTGCAATCCGGAGAGAGAGTGGCGATGAAGTGGCGTGCTATGTACTCGTACACGCGCCACTCATCGCCAGAGAGCTCTCCTGGTCCAGCACACCGCATCGGTGTGATCGGCGGGTGATCGCCAGCGTCCTTGCCAACCTTCGGGCGCGCGTGCCCGTCCTGCGTGAGCGTGGTCACGTAAGTACCCCACATGGGATGCTGCCGCTGCTGGGCGAGCGTGGCGCTCAGGTTGAAAGAGGGCGGGTAGGCGGTCGACTCCGTGCGAGGATACGAGATGTATCCACGGATGTACAGGTTCTCCGCGACGGACATGGCGTGGTGCGGGCCGATACCCAGCGCGCGACTGGCCACCTTCATCAGCTCGACTGTGTTGAGAGCGATGGGCCTGGCCCGAGTGTCGTTCCCCACGGAGACGTTGCTCACCTTCGCCACCTTGGACCTGGACAGCTTCTGATGCAGCAGCCTCGCAAGGGTCTCGTCGAATACACGGACACGATCCCACTCAAACTGCAAAATCTTCCCAGCACGATTAGCCACAGGTACAAGTCGCCAGAAGTTCTCAGGCTTAAAGTTCAAGATCTCGTCGTGGCGTTGCACGCAGAAGCCAAGCGTTGGGGTCTGACAGGGGCCATAGCTCACCACGCTCGCATCGAGGTCGCCGTACTTTCCCTGGAAGTACTTTGTCTGGAACCGCGTGAAGGCCACGCCAACCTTCAGATCGAGCTCCTGCCGGCAGGTGACAGCGTCACTCACATTCTTGTTCGGCTTCCCGAGGTTCATGTAAGCATTGGTGATCTCCTCACAAGTGATAGCGGAGAAGTGCGCACGGAAGATGCTATTGAAACTGTGGATGTGCTTCTGTACAACCCGCATCACCTCGAAGCAGATGTTCTCCCCTTCGCGGTCGCAGTCCAGCCAGAGTACCAGGGTATCACAGCCCCGCGCTTCGTGCTCGAGGTGGTGTGCGACTGAGCCAGAGTTCTCCTTCCACATGATGGGTGCGGAGAAGAGAGACTCCTCCTCTGTCTTATCCCAGTTTTGATATTGAGGGGTAAAGTCACAGGAGAAAACATGGCCGGTGGTGCTCGTCACCTTGATGAATGCCGGGCCTCCCATGAAGGTGCCATTGTACTCGTACACCGGCAGTGCCCGCTGCCGCTTCTGCGCATGGCCATTGGAGAGGTGAAAAGAGATGCTCTCAGCGAGCGAGGGCTTCTCAGCCACCATCAGCACTGTACGCACCATATCCCTCTTGGAGTTCCTTTTTTTTTGTGTGTGTCTAATGAAAGAGTGTGCTGACTTCCGGGATAAAGAGGGAAGCGCGAAAGGGGGAGTATTAGGGAAAACAGTGGAGTCACTTGCCCTCGCTACTGGATGGAGATTTTTTCCCCCGTGTGCGTATGTGCGTGCGTGTGTGTATGAGTGGGTGGGTCTCCACAGGCTAAAGCAAAGTACTATCCAGCAGAGTCCAAAACAAACAAAAAAGGGGTGCTATGGGCGTTCTGGTGTGTGTTTCGGTGGAGTGTGGAAGTGAGAAAGAGAGAGTCATATGAAAGTCGCAATAGTGATAGCAGTACGTGCATAAGTAGCACCGAATATGGGGGAAGGAATCCGGTTGGACAGTAAATCAGCGCGGGAATAGAGGGGGCGGACCTCAGATAGGATCGTCCCTCTCCCCGACGCCCTCATGTCTTTTGCTCCTGCAATTGCGCCCTTGTAGTAGTGACTGATTTCACAATGAATGGAGCGTAGTGTGTATCTATGCGTGTTTTTCCCCCAAGCAGAAAGCCAGCTGCCGGGTGGCCTTGACTGTCTGAACGTGACAGGATTGAGAAGCGAGGCTGCACTCCCTCTCTCTCACTCTCATCACCCTGTCCTCACCCCCCTCCCCTCCATCTCTCTTCTTCCTCATCTCTGAGAACGTGTGTGCATGAGATCTAGTGGAAGGAAACGAGAGCAACTAGGTGGTGCGCCTCACCCCTTCCTCCTTCCCACTCATACACACGCGACTGAAGCATCTCACAAGCTAGTGAGCAGCCGCGCCTTCCGCCAGTACGCCCTCGATGCTGCGGCGAAGATAGAAAAAGTACTGCGAGAGTTGCATCGCGACAGAGGCGCGGGGCCGCGCTATTGGCGCGGAATTGGCTGATGCGCGCAGCAGCGAAATCTGCTCCGTGGCCGCGTAGGTGCTAAAGGTCAAGAAGGGCAGTCGCTTCAGCGTGCGCCCATTGAATCCCTCGGATAGCTGCGTCACCGCATCCAACTCTTGGGAGCACAGCTGCTCCACGCTCAATCTGTCAGCAGCCTCACCTTGTGTTATTGCGCTTGCTCTATCATCCAAGTGTTCAAGCGTCAAAAGGCCACTCCTATGAAGCTCGCGCATACCCGCCAAGAGGACCGCCCTCCGTGACATGAACCCCGGTGGGCCAATCTGGACTTTCTTGTCTGTGCGATCAAGAAAGGCTACATCAATGGCGCCGGTGAGATTGCTTGTGACCAGTACGAGCACATTCCGGAGCCGCTGCAGGCGATCAAGCTGCGTCAGGAGAGCGTTTACAACACGTATGGAGTCCGATGGCTCATTTCCCTTCATCGCAGATTGTCGCGCCGCTGCCAGGCTCTCCACCTCATCGACAAGAACGAACACCAGGCATGTTTCATCCCGCGCGATGCGCCGTATGTGCTCAAACAGCGCCATCACCTGCTTCCCACTCTCACTAAACCACCGGCTGAAGAGGCTGTGTGCGTTTATCTCTACCAACTTCGCTGAGGCGAACATGCCAGCCATGTGTATGGAGATCTTCTGCGCCAGTGCCTTGCAGAGGGAGGTCTTTCCAGTGCCGGGGACGCCGTGAAAGAGGAGGAGCCGGTTGAAGGCGACGCGGCTGGCGTCCACCTCCGCCAAGGAGAAGTACAAGGCCGTGTGGATGTACTGAAGCAGGTCGCGCTTCAGCGCGGTAGAGTCCTCGCTGGTTTCACCGTAGTGAAGGGAGTCCCACATGCCCTCTAGTGAGGCGTGAGGAAGGGGCAGAACTGAACATGAGGGCAGCGCATCATCAGTGTCTGGGTCTGGAGCAAACATGAAGGGCTGTTGCGGGTCGGCACTGCCAACTCCATTTGCGGCGCCCGCGTCGGCGTCGTTGTCCTCGTCGTCAGTGTGAAGGTAAAAGAGGACCGGTACGTAGGTGGCTGTGCTGGACACCTCGTTGATGTTTCCAAACACTCCACTCATGTCCACGACGCGAATTGACCGCACTAAGCCGCTAACCGCCTCTGGACTGCCTTCGGTTGGTAGGAGGTCGCCCGAATACACTCGGTGTGCGCAGCAGAACATGCGCACGTATGCGACAATGACGCACGAGATGTCTGGCCACAGCGGCCTCGGGGCCACGCAGGCGACCTCAATCGTAATGATCGGATTACTGAGGCCGTCGCGCTCCGCCATCTTCTGATTCATGAGCCCCGCTCACCTAGATTAGTGGCGCCGCACTGCGCGCAGAAGAAGGTCAGTGAAACTACATGCGTGGAGGTGAAACAAACAGAAGCGAAGGAGAAGGAAGAAAAGCATGCCTTCGCAAATGCGAAGGGGTTAGCGTCTACCGAGCGCGGAAGCCCCGACTCAACAATGGTAGCATGTATTCTTTGTTCCAACAGTAAAGAGAGAAACACCAAAAAAGCAGCAAAGAAGCTCTCCGAATAATAGCCGTAACCACTGCGCACATCTCGCAGAAACTGCAGCCTCTCTTACAGGAAATAAAGGGGAAAACTGTGAAGTAAATGTGTACGCACATCTCCACCACACCTTAGCCAAAACACAAACGCGCACACTCCCGCACATCATCCAGTTCATGCGATCCTCCTGGCCTCCGTCAGGCACTCAGCATCACGCCCACACACACACACACCCTCCTCCAACACATACATACAAACATAGCAGAGAGAACGAGAGGTAAATCGGTGAAGCCGATACCACTGTCGTCACCGGGCAAGAGTGGTCGACGCTCAAATGCGTATGAGTCCATTCCCGGAGGCGTCCTCTGGTAGGGCAACATCATCGCCAAGGGACCTGCAAGTAGGAAAGCACAGCCCAGCATGCCCCGCTGTGCACACCGCGTAATTGAAACTCAATTGCAGATCCTGCTCCTTCGCCCCACGCCCACACTCTCTGAGGAAGGACGGCTGTGAGAATTCCAGGCACCATGCCTCCACCGTGCGCTTCACTGTCGCCCAGAAGTCATCACTCTCCACAAACACCGTCGAGAGAGCCTCAATGAACAGGCACCGGGCGGCCGCGACGGCGCCAGGAGGGGTATCTGGGTTGCGGCTACCAGTAGTAATAGCAGCATCACTGCCACCAACCTCTGTAGTGATCACCTCCAATACAAACTCACGCAGAAGCTCAGCCATGTCGCGTCGCTGCTCTGTAGAGGCCCCACAGGCCTCTACTACCGCAGCCCACTCAGCGAGCGTCAGCTGGTTCACCCCCACGGCCGCCCTGTCCATCAGCAAGCAGGCGAGCAGCTGCGCAAAGATGGTGGTGTCCGCGCAGCCCAGTCGCGCGCCGCACTGAAGAGAGGTTACGAGAAGAGACACCGGGGCATCCGCTGAGTTGTGCTCGAGCACCCGCCGCGTCAGTGAACTCCACAGGTGTCGGTACAGAGCCGGGACGCCGCGAGTGCTTGGAAGAACGCCATAGAAGCTCCACTGCGTCCGTGCTGGGGCAGCACTGGTACCTCCTAGGCCGCGCACAATGTCGTCGCGCCCCCACTGCCTCGCCAACACTTGGTGTGCCTGGACGTCGTGGAGGCTGAGGGTGGCAGGGGCCATCTGGCTGAGGGTCAGAAAGGCACGCTCCACCTCCGCCAGCGTTAGTGTGTCGCGGAGGTCGCGCAGCTGTTTCAGAGACGGTATGGACGCCTCTCCAGCAGAGGGACAGCACGCGCAGGCGGCGAGCACCAGGTTGCAGTTCGCCACAAGCATCCGCCGCTCACCACTCACATCTCGAACTCTTTCTAATACTGGCTGTCCCTGGGGGATCTGCGCCACGTCAACCGCCGCGAAGATTCGGGCCGCCACTATTGTCGAGGTCACAGAGAGCAACTCCGACGCCCGTGCGGATGCTGACCGGAATGCGATCTCTCCCATACGCCACAGCCCCGAGTGCGCATGTGCAGCCCACTGCGGTAGCGAGCTCACGTCTGCTGCGGTGTCACGCGGTGGCACCAGCGCGCTCAGCAGCGTGCTTGCTGGGGGTCTCTGCAGACCAGCAGTGCCCACTACAGTGCGGTGCAGGGGCGCGACCGGGGGTCCCTGCGCCGCGCACCACTCACGCGGCACAGTCGCCATGGCACCGGCGAGCCACAGCAGCGCCTGTCCACTGTCCCCCACCCCCGCGTATGGGATGAACTCTGCGGCGGCGTACAGAAGAGCCGAGTACGTCTCCAAAAGCATCAGCGGTTTCCTCGACGCCACGGAGAGCACCTGCAGCTGCCGCTCACTCACACGTGCGCGGTCGCCGTGGGGGTGGTAGACGAGGAAGATGTACATGGAGAGGGCGGCCATGCTCACGAGGTGGCGAGCATGCAGCACCGAGGTGGAGAGTTTCCCTGTCGTAGCGGTGGTTGCGGGTACGGGGGTGGTGGACGCGGCATAATCAGGGGAGGACCCCATAGATGCTGCCTCTGTCTCCGCCTCGTAGCTGGCCTGCACCGCACTGCGAGCAACAGCAACCTCTGCGGTAGCCAATGGGCGTATGAATCGCCGCAGCGCCAGCGAGAGCGCCGCGATCTCCACCCCGTCAGTCTCGCACACGTGCAGAGTGCGACCCCCCGCATCGCCTGCCTCCCCCTCAAACAAGGCAGTCGGCCACGCGGCCCCGACCCAGCCACCGTCATCAGGGATGACAAAAGGAAAGTGGCTGAGGACCAGCGTGCCGCACATCTGCCGCAGGTGCGCACTGCGCTCAAGCGCGAGGTCGAGCTCCGCTAGCCATGATGGGTCCTGCTGCTGTCGCTGGCCTGCTGGGTCGCTGATGGGTGCCGCCGCCGACTCCGCCCTCAGATGAGGCCCCATGGCACTGCTAAGATCCCAAATACTGAGTAGGCCCAGAAGCGTGGCCTGCACTAGTGCCTCCGCGGAGAGGCTCGATGCGTGAGTTTGGGAGGCCTTGCGCAGTGCCAGCTCCATCGCGAGCACGCGCTCGTGGACACTGGCGACTCGCGGCTCCGTCGACGTCTGCTTGCTGCTACTCTGCAGGTGGCCTCCGTCGGTACTTCCGGAGACGGTGCCTATCATACTCTCAAGGGTCGCGAAGAGTGGCCGCGTGCTCTTCAGCAGGAGTGCCGTGCCACCGCGGGCGTGTATTCTGCTCAGGACACCCAGCACGATGCTAAGCTCCTCCGCGGTGAAGAGGGTGACTGTATGTGTCGCAGCAGCATCCACGCTCCCGCCGCCATTCGCGCTCGCCTCGGTCTGGCGCCTTTCCAGCAGCAGTGCGAATGAGTTGTAGAAGTTCTGTGCAGAGAGAATAAACAAATGGACCCCGGCATCGTCGTCGAGCAACATCGCGTGCCACCGCCTGAGTAGTGGATCCACGACTGCACTGGAGATGCGCTGCTGGCTCTGCTGGATGTGGGCACGCCGTTTCACCCACGTCACCAGCTCAGTCCGCAGAGCCGGCGTGAATAGACACTCGCTGATAATGGACAGATGGGCAGCGGTGGCAGTGTCCGTGCTGCTGCTCGGTTTGTACTGAGCTGCAGTAACGGCTGGAGGCCAGCACTTGAGAAGAGACTCCGCTTGGGTGATCCCAGTCCCAGATGCGGACCACCTGGTCATGAGGGCGCGCACACACATCATGCACTGTGTCTGAGCCTCTGTCTGAAAGGCACCGCTGTTTGGCGCATCACTGGCTTCACGGTCACATTGAATGAGGAAAGCCATGAGGTGGACCAACTGCAGGAAGCGATCGCTCACAGTGGAAGCGCTCTGCTCTTCTGGTGATCGTGGCGCGGACTGTGTATGCTGCTGCAAGAACTCGAGCAGTGTGCGGTGCGCTATGGTACTCCTCAATGCAGCGGATCTGTGGAGGAGGGCCCTAATGGGCTCCAGCACTCTCTGAGCCTCCGTTGGAGACGCACTGAATTCACCGGAGGGCGGTGAGGCGAGGTGCGTGCAGAGCTTGGCCACCGCCCGCATCCAAGCCTCCCAGAGGAGTCGTTCCCGCTTACTGCCCTCTGGTGGCCACAGCTCCGCCAAAGCGTTCCCCGCAGAGGCGAAGAGGGCACGGGTAAGAGCGTAGGGCTCGGCGCACTGCGCGGCCACCACCTCCCCCACGCTGCCAAGCGTTGAGGAAGTAGGCAGCAGCACCCACCGGGGCCGCCGCCGCGAGAGTCCATAGAGCCGCTCAGTGGTAAAGTGATCGAGATCGGCCACGTAGACACAGATGGTGCACATCGTGCGCACCTCAGCCACCGCCCCGACTGCCGCAGCGGTGGTGGTGGTGGAACCACCTCCAGCAATAGTGCGGCAGTGGCTGAGAGTGAAGAAACATGTGAGTAGCAACTCGTATGCGGTGCGCTGCCTCCGCTCGCTGGCATGAAGCACCTTCAGCAGCTCCTTCAGTCGCGTGACGGTCGGTGCGTCGGCCTGAGGGGCCTCCGCCTCCACTGCATCAGCGATCATCGCGGCATACTTGGTTCCCTTTCTCTCCTCTACCCCATCCTTTGCCGGACTGCCGGTGTCCCCGGAGACGTTGTCAGGGGAAGCAGAAATGCCAAAAGCGCGCTGGACAATGCTTGAGCGGACGTCGAGTGCTGTCGGCCAGCAAAGCTCCCGCATATGCTGCACATACTCCATCTGCGCAGCGAGCGACACTCCAGACTCTCCCGAGTTACGCTGGTCTAGGAGCTGCACATAGGTGAACCACACAGCCAGGGGTGTGGCTAGATCCGAGGTGAACCAGGGCTGGATGGACAGCCGGAGGAAGGTGCTCCTGCAGGTAGCCGGCAGCACGGTCCAGTGAGCCAGCACGCACCGAAACAGCATCCCGATGAAAAGATCCAGGACGTGGACGTGGTAAGTGGTGCTAACCGCGGTGCAGGTGGCAGCGATGGCGGCCGTCGTGGTGGTGGTGGTGCGGGGTGTCACTGGGATGGGCCCTTCGTGTGTGGCATCTACAGCAATGTAGTCCACCTTCGGGACGCTCTGTAGGATAGCCTGTGCGTGTCTCATCAGCCCCTGAGTGTGGGTGAGCTGCTGACGCGCCATTTCGGTTGCACCAGTGGTTTCAGGTCCAGAACTCTCACCTCTCTGTTTCTTCTGCAGCTCGAGCAGCAAGTTCGCCTCCTCCCGAAGGGCTGCAAAATTGTCGTCAAAGGTGACGGCCTGAGTGCCGCTTCTGTGTAGATGCAGGCGATCCTTGCTCCACTTGAAGTAGGACAGTGTGGAGAGCAGCCCAAGCACCTCCATCACATCGTCACTCGTGGGACTGCCGTCACCTGGTGTGTCGAGGCCAAGTAGGGCGTGAAAGAAATCGACTGGGAAGGGCCTTGTGCCGGCGGCGCTAGTTGCTTTAGCGCAGTGCTCCATCCAGACATCTGTCGGGTCCCTCGCCGTCGCGTCTCCTTCGCCTAATGCCAGCAGCTCCTCCACGGGCAGCGAGGGGATTGTGATTGGGGCACTCAGCCAACGGAGGGCGGCAGAGGGTAGCTGCACGCTGAAGAACGATGGGCTTCCACCGCCGCTGCTGTTGGACGTAGTGGCAGCCATGTCCTTGACTTCTGGCTGGTCGCACAGTACTGTCAGCCTCACCATCACTTCATCGCTGCTGTCCGTGCCGAAGGCTGTGGCGGTGCAGGAGAGTCGCTCCACCAGACCCGAGCTTTGGAGGGCATGCAGACAAACCCGCTGCAGAGTCAGGTCCACCTGCCGGTCGCCGCGCAGAGTGATGGAGTTCTTGCAATAGGTCCTGTGGGAACGTAGCAGCTTCCGCAGCTTTGCGAGTGCCTCGCCGTGTGGCAGCCGATGCTGCAGCGAGGCCTCCCTCGCGCTGGTGGAGCCGCCCCTCGCACGCCTAAACCGCTGTTGGCGCCTCTGTTTGCCGATGCCGCCCGGTGTGAGCGGTCCAGTGGAACTGCGAGTGGGCCGCTGATCTACCTGCCCGGGGGGGCCACCCGAGTTGGCGCGGCGCTGTGTGGTGAGAGTGTGGGGATGTGAAGGAGGAATGGTGAAAAACTGTCCAGGGCGTGCGACCCCCCACGACAAGCGGCGGCGAAGGCAATGCAATGAACCGTTAGTCACGCACTGGTGATGCCGGCAATGCGAAGATGTCAGTGACACCAGTTTACTGGCGTTGGGGGAGAACAATAAACGGAGTGCCGCCACAGAAGACGAGGAGGACTTTCGCCTCATTCTCTGCACCTAATGTGATGCCAATTTGAGTCAGCACACTTTATGTATGTATATATATGTATCGCGTGCCTATGTGCTCACTTAATCGCAAGGGTGCCGTACAGTCTAGGCCCCAGCCTTTTTTCCCTTTCTCTCTATGAGCTGATGAGTTTAGTGCCCCCTTCTCCCTTTTGAGACTCAGAGAGTGAGAAATGGAGAGGCCGGCAGTGGACTTAGAGGGGAGAGCACAAATGTCGCTTCCACGTAGAGCTTCGATGCTGCTACTCCGCAGCAAGAAAGAAGATAAAAAAAGTGAAACCTGATAATAGCACAGTGCGCACTTGCATATACGTAATGCACACGCACGAATGCACACGAGCGTGCTTCAAATTTCACGTGATCTCCTCCCCTCTGTCACTGCGCGCGTACAGGGAAGGTACTTCGTCATATGAGAAAGAGAGAAGCAGGGGTAAAAAGAGAGCTACATTGTGTGTGCATACTGTCCACCACTGCGATGTGCAGGCCATCGGCTGCAGAGTAGCCGAGCAGAGGCAGGGCAGTGGGAATGGCAGAGAGATGGGTTTCTGACCTGCTTGTGCGCGTATGTTTGTGTGTTCTCATGAGTGTCACTGGTAAAGTGGCTGTGCAGAGCCTCTCGCATGCGGTCTCTACTTGTATGCGGCGCCAACGCTCTACTCTGTGCAGCGCGAAGGGGGGGGGTCCGAGAATCGCCCGATATGCCACCTGACACCGACTTTTCGGTGCTGGGGAGTAGAGCGGAGTATGCTACTCCCCTGGCCCATCCTTCCCCTTTTCCCAGTGCTTAGCGAAGTAGGCCCACGAGTTGAGCAGGAGCGCCACCGCTTTTCCCTCCGCTACGTTAATCTGTTCATCTGTCAGAGAGTTAAGAGCAACCCACGCGTCCCGCTCCACCTGCTTCTTCCCTGCGACCCCGGTGTTACCGGTCTGGTGCGCGCGCTTGAGTTTGTTCACCTGCATCGCTACCTGCATGGCCCCGGCACTGCCATCCTGGATGCCGCTAAAGGAAGGTGGGGGCTGGCTGGAGGACGGCGGCGCCTCACGCCAGACACGAGAATGGGAACAAAAGTGGCGTGCTTGTGTGACGGGCTGCAGAGGCGCAGAGAAGGAGCCGAGCTGGCTCAGTACTGGGAGAAGGGTGGCGCGTGCCAATTTCTGGCGTGACGCCGCTGTTGCAGTGAAACGAGCAAGCATTGTGATGGGGTAAATCGGGCTCTCAACTAGTTAGACACATATATTTATATATGCTCTCTTGTGAGAATAATGAAATAGAAGAGGGAAAGGAATAACTCAAGGATATTACTCAACGGTGCTTTCATGGATGTAGGGTGTGCTCTGTTAGTTACACAGTAACGCCCCATCACACCTTCAACACGGTGTGTTATATATAATTTGTGTGTGTACGTGTGCATGTCTGCGTGTTCGATTAAGAAAATCTGATCTCAATAGCATTCAGTTCATAACAGGGAAGTCGATTGGTCCTTCGTTACCCAACCACAAATACAAAACGCGTGCAGCCGCGCCTGTCTGATTACTATTGCCCTCACAGTTTCCCCTCGTCACAGTTTGACTGTGTGTATCTCTCCCCCTCTTCATATTTCCTTTTATAGTGGTTTTCTTTTTTTTCTCTATGTGAGCCAAAGTGGCCAAATGCAATCTTTTTGTTTTTCTTTTTTGTATGTGTGACTGTTGTGTGTGATTGAATAAGTATGTGTCCAAACGGATACACATAATTTGAACAAAAGAAGCCACAAAGAGGTTGAGTTGATATCGCTGGTTTGTGACTGGAAATCAGATTCATCAGCATGAAAAACGCTACCACTCTTCCTCCTTGTAACTTCCGCTCTTATTTGCACCACTCGCTCGTACATCAGCACGCAGAAAAAAAAACTCCCTCATCACGTAACACTTTTTTTTTAAAGTGAGAAAAGCAGTCCTCTTTTATCATTTTTATGTGCAGCTGGGCCACTTACGCGTAGGACTCAATGCAGGCGAGCAAGTCATCGCACTCCGAGCGCAGGTTCTGAGCCAGCTTACGGCGTGCGTCCTCGGTGGCGCCTGCGATCGGCATGAACTCTGTAATGCGCACCACCGACAGACGAAGGCGGTCGCGATCCCCCGCCATGGGGTTGTTGTTCGCCTCCTCCTTCACGCGGAGTCGCATGAGAGCGGGGCGGTGCAGCCGACCCTGCGCCAGCTTGCCGATGTACATGGGGTCCTGCTCCGAGCGCCGTTTCAGCTCAGGCGCGGGCATGCCAAAGAACTCCACCCCGGCCTCGTTGAAAAGCGTCAGCCACACCTGCGAGATGTTGTCGGTGACCTCAATGGAGACGAGGTAGCGCTGGATGGGGGTCACGTTCGTATCGCACTTCTCGCAGCGAAACCGGTCGCCGTTGGCACCCTCAGGGGTGACCTTTTTGTTGCACGTCGGGCACGCGTCGTACCACTGGGCATCTTGCTTCATGTAGACAGGCATGCAGCGGACATCGATAAAGTCGGCCCTGAGGCCGCGTCCGAGGCCCTCCGTGGTGATGTCGTCCAGATACATGCGCCCGCGGAAATTCTCGCCCCCGCTGCCGGCGTTGGGGCCGTTGCCGAGCGAGGACAGCGAAGCAACATTGCCGCCACCGGTGGAGATATACCAGTTGGAGAGCTTCTTGACATCAGTTATGTCTACCGGATTAGCGTCCACCTTGGTCTGGAAGGTAGACGAGAGCGTGACGCCGTCAAAGCTGCCAACCTTCACCTGGCGCAGGGCAACAACAGTGCCGGGCTCGTACCCCCAGCCCTTGGCGTCATCATTCCAGAAGGTCACCTCAACGGCGGCAGTAGTGTCGCCGACCTTCACGTTGCGCTTCAGCAGCTCCCGCCCGGTCGACTTCTGCGTAATAGAGGTCACATTCTCCACTTGGATCACCACGGCGAGGATGTCCACCAGCGAGCCGACCGAGCGGCTCTTGAGCAGCTCAACAGGGACAAAGTTATACCGCTGCATCGGCAGTGCTGCGGCGGCCGCTGCATCCCTGGCGAGAGTGATCTCAGAGGTCCGGTCAAACGTCAGCTCGTAGTCGTTGTTGACGTTGCTGTACATGCGGTTTGCGTTCTTGATCTGGCCACCGCCAAGGTAGTACACCTGACCATTCACGATCAGCGGCTCAAAGATGTCCACGGCGTCGTTGAAGACAGTTGCTCGGATGGCAGCGGACTCATCAATGAGGGTGAAGGAGAAGAGTTTTCCCTGAGAGGTGGGCTTGTTCCACGTGCGCACATCCGTCTTGTCCGTGACACGCGCCCGTATGCACCACTTGCCGCCCAGGAAGGGGGTCAGTGAATCAATCGGCTGGATCTGATGGCTTCCCGGCTTCTGCATGATGACGGTGGTGATGGGCTAAGAAAGTGACCGAGAGACAGACAGATAAAACGGGGAGGGTGAGTAGGTGTAGAAGCGTGAGTAGGCTTAGGGAGCGAGGGGTTCTATTGGATTTCTTTTATGGTTGTATGGTTCTGATGGTTTCTTGTTATTATGTTGTGTTTTCGTGGATATGTGTGAGGGGAGGAGGTGTGCACTAGAAAGACAGCGATGTGTCTGTGCGTGTGTACGGTTCTTCTCTTTTGTTTTCTCTATATTTGTTGGTAGTGAGAGCTACGGATGCAAACACACAAGAAGGGTGTGATTGTCTGCTGGCATGAGAGCAGGTGAACAGGGAAAGGGCGATTGAAAGATGACGGGGAGGGGGGCACAGCATTTTGTCCTAGTGAATTGCTGCCTCACAAGAGAGATTGAGCTCGTATAATCCAAAGACCACCTCATGTGCAAAAAGTAGCCCCACGTCTAAGCAGCCTCCATCCAATACCTGGCAGCGGCGAGTTGTTCTTGTTGCGGATTCTAATCGAGGTGGTTCATCTAATCAAACAATACACTGCGAAATATGTGATAATGTCTCTCAAATTAATAGTGTTGAGGATATGTGTGTGTATAAAATTCTAGGTGACGTTTGCACGTACACACTCCCATCGGAAATAAGCGCCGCGGCCGACTCCCACAACTCTTATCGCCGCTGCGCCGAGCTGGTAGTGGGGTCGCGCACACACACGCCACTGATCATTCGTCATCCGAGTCCTCGCTGTCGCTGCTAGCGCCACTGCTGTCATCGTTCACAAACAGTGCGAGCAGGTCCTCCGTGCGCAGGTGGCGCGCCGCCGTCCCCTCCTGCGTGTTGCAGCAGAAACCGCTGAGCATGCGCTTGCTCTGACACAGCGCCTCGATCTTCTCCTCTACAGTGGACTGCGCGATTAGCTTGACCACGCGCACAGGGCGAGTCTGGCCAATGCGATGCACGCGGTTGAGGGCCTGCTCCTCGGTGCCGGGGTTCCAGGAGGGCTCCATGAGGAAGCAGTGGTTGGCGCAGGTGAGGTTGATGCCAACACCACACGACGTAATCGTGGCGAGTAGTACTCGCGGCGGCGGCGCGACCGCCACCTCTCCGCGGAAGTGGCGCAGCACCACTTGCTTCTGCTTCATCGTTAGCTGACCTGTGTACATCACCGAGGACACGTTGGCCCTCTCCAGGCAGTGCTGCACGTAGCGTAGGTAAGTCACGAAGGAGCTAAACACTACCACCCGCTCCCCCAGCGGGATCTGTGATAAGGCGTGGAGCAGGTACTCTGTTTTGGCGCTGAGCTGCGCTGGCCAGTTGTCGAGGTTGGTCACATCCACGCTGGCTGACATCTGCAACGCAGAGGGTTGTCCATCGTCGCCGCCGCCACCCGCACAGCCACCCGCACCGACGCTATTGCTAGAGACGAGGAGGTTACTTGGCACCTCCAATATATCAGAGGCCCTCGTATCGCGCTTGCACAACGGACAGCGACGATGGAGCTGAAAGGCATGCTGGATGCAACTCCGGCAGAAGGTGTGCGCGCACGGCAAGATGACGGGCCCATTGAGGGTCTCCATGCAAATAATGCACTCGCGTTCCTCGAACTTATGACTTCGGAGCTCCCGGATGAGCTCCTGTAAGAACTCCCCGGCCTTGTCAGCCTTCATACGACGTATGAGAACACGATCAATAAAGTGGTTCATTGCACGCACTACCTCCTCCTGCTTCACAGTGGCGTCTATCGCTGCAGCGGTAGCGTTGGTGGCAGTGGTGTGTGTGCCCTCCGGTGGTGGCGCTTGCGCAGCTGACGTGCCCTGATACCTCCGCAGCGCTGCCACGACAATGTATGGATGAAGACAGGTTTGGCGGCAACGTATCAGCATCTCGAACGCCGTGGTGAAGGTGTTCGGCGAGCCGAACCGTCGCTGTTGCGCAGAGTTGAGCTTGCGCGCTGCGTTGGCGTGGATCTCCGAGTAGAAGCGCATCTCCTCACGTGAGAGCGCGACCTTGCGCAGAATCACCTCCTTGCTGGGCAGGTCCAAGATCGACTGGCCATTCACCACAGACTGCGGAGTCCGGCGAAGCAACAAGGACGAGAACAGCATCCGCAGCGCGGTGGTGGGGCGGGGGTGGTTGCTGTCTATGTTGAAGTACCGCACAATCTCACTGTTCCACCATTCAATGGAGCTGAAATGCGGCACGGAAAGAAACTTCAGTAGGGGATAGAGATCGTTAATGCTGTTCTGGACCGGTGTAGCGGTGACAGCCCACTTGTACGTCGCGGAGAGTCGGAGGCAGGCGCGGCTCTGGTGCGTGCGCATGTTACGGATGTAGTGTGCCTCGTCCAGGATGACGCGCGACCACCAGATCATGTACATCTTACCCGGGGAGCTGGATGATACCGAGGGCTCGTGGCACAGCGATTGATAGCTGCACAGCACGTAATCATAGTTCTGGGCCACCTGGAAAAGCGTCAGCCGCCGCTTTTGCGAACCGTAGTACATGAGTACGCGTGGTGCGGGCGTCACGCAGCTACGAATCTCCTCCGCCCACTGCGTTATGAGGGCTGTGGGGCACACAATCAATGTGGCGGGTGAAGCTACCTGACTACCGGTGACCCTGTCGTACCGCGGACCCCGAGTAGCCTCGCAGAGAGCAATGAGCGTGCGCGTCTTGCCGAGGCCCATGTAATCCGCAAATACCCCACCACGCACAGTCTGCATGTCGTAAGAAGTGACACCATCACCAGGGCTCGCCATCTCGGTCGCATCCACGTCGGTGAGGTCATTGTCACAGGACAGCAACAAACCTGAATCACCTGGCTGCCTGAGCGTCTCCTGAACTGAATGCTGTGGCGACTGCTGCCGGTGCCCCTCACGTAGCAGCAGCCAATGCAGAGCCTGCAGCTGGAAAGGGCGCAGCTGGCCCCTCTCAACCACTGTGGCGGGCACCGACGCCTCGGGAAGCTGATCAAATGGCACGGCATCCAGTGTTTGCAGGAAGCGGACAAGTTCCCTGTTGTCAAGGACATCGTAGGAGATGCCAGAGTGCCCAACAGTCCGTGAGTCGTCGCTCTCATCTCCAGAGTCCGTATAGTCGCCCTCATCATCATCGCTACCGCCATCTTCTTCGTCCTCATCGTCATCATCATCAGAGGAGGAGCTGACCACCTCTACCTCGCTCTCGTCCTGACCCGCACTTGCTGCTGGGGCCGCCGCTACCCCTGCGGTAGTGGTGGTGGAGGATTGAGGAAGTGCGCTGTTACACATCTCGCAGCGACGGTGCGTTGGTGCATTGAGGTACGTGCACAGTGGGCAGCAGTAGCGTTGCGCTACCACTTCTGGCGCCTGCGGTGGCAGTTCTCGCAGCCCTAGGCACGCCGCGCACTCACGCGCTGCCGCGGCATTCACCAATGTGCAGCGCGCACACGCCCATGTGATGGAGCCGCCACCACCGCCGGCCGGGTCTCCACCAGCAGCCCCGCTACTGCGGCTGCTGTGGGGCCCGCTGGAAGACTGCAGAGTCGGTAGCACAGTCCCCGGGAGCCCTGGTGTGGCAGCCTCATTCCCCGACCCCGCAGAGACGGCGCCATCACTGCGGGGCCGCTTGTGCCCTTGTAACGCGACGCGAGAGCTAGCGGCTTGCGTACTACATGCATGATCGTGGCCGCTGCGCGTTGATAAGGGGGGATTCGATGAAAGGGTAGTAGGCGGTGACGCGGACTGCCCGAGTTGGGCAATACCCAGGTCGATTGTTGGTGAAGTGAACTGGTCAAGGCTCGCTAGGAAATCGTCCACGCTGTCCATTGTATCCAGCACCCGCGCTTGCCACTACCACGCCTATCGCTCCCGTTGCCGTTGTTTTTCCTTTTGGGGGGGGATGGTGAGTGCCTACGCGCTCCCAAGCACCTTTGAGTGTTGCACAGATGCGTGTGCTTGTGACCGGACAGACATAGCAGAAGTGGAAACAGAGAATAAGAGAGAACCGATGTAGTGCACTGTAGCATGCCCCAAAACAAAGTGTCAGCCTCAGCACCCTCTCGTCCTACCCACCAATGCAGCGCACATGAGTTGAGAAGGAAAGAGCGGGGCGACGGTGGAGAAGGAGGGGGGAGGGGGGAGTAGTAGAGAAGACGATATATGTCCTATTTAAGCCTTTTATACAAAGGGCAAGCGAGCGAGAGTGAAGTGCAGTAAAGCGGTGGGGGGACTGGAGAATATATTTATATAGAATAGCGCACTCTTTTCTCCGCCTTTGTATCTGGTAACGTGTAGACGCTGTGGGAAACAGAAGCTGCTACCTGCCTCTCCACTTCTTGGAATACGTGTACTGAGCAGCTGAAATTAGCCCCCAGCACGCACACACATGTGCGCATACCCGCGCCTGACAAGTAAACACTCGCTGCACAGACAGATCGACATATTCAAGGTGATGATAAGTGAATAATAATAAAAAGAGAGAGGAAGAAGAGAGGGAGGGGAGCCATCGCCCGCATTACTGCGGCTGATTCTCCTCTGTCCACGGTAAACCAAGCTGCTTCATCTTGATGGCAAGCTCCATCAAGTAGTCCAGGCACTCCACCATCCCCTTCGCCTTTTGCCAAGTGTCTCCCCAGACATACATGCCGTGGCGCCGCACCAACACAGCATTACTCTCGGGGTACTTCTGCATGCACGCGGCCATGGAGGAGGTCAAGTCACACTCAAAGTCTGTGTTCTCAATGATGGGAACCACCAGCGTGTCGCGGAAGCCAAGTACCTTCTTCGTCGCCCCGTTGCAGATGCCTTTAATCATCTCGATGTGAGAGATGCGGAACTCATCGCCACTGCAGAGCATACTCACAAGAACCACATTCTGCGAGTGGGTGTGCAGGCAGGCCCCCGCGCCGCGCATAGAGTAGGCGTTGAAAAACAATGGCGTGCACTCCGACATCTTCAGCTTCTTTGCCGTCGTGCGGGGCTCCTCGATCACTTTCTGGTCGGCGCCAAGAACAAAAATCTCGTCGGGCTGTATGCGCTCCTTCTGCACGCCACTGGGGGCGATGTAGTACTTCTCGCCCATCTTGATGGAAATCCCGCCCCCAGTCCCCGTGGCCCATCCAAGACCGTAGAACTTGCGGCACAGCTCTGGGATGAGGTTAAAGGGGTGCTCGGGGTGCGACTCTGGGAGTACAACAGACATTATGATTAGTTTTCTTTTATTATTATTTATTAAAGCGTTGTTATCGTTACTCTTTGATTTTGTTTTTCTCTTTGTGCTTCGACAAGGTTGTGTGAGTGTGAGAGAGTAAATTCACAAGCGGCTAGGGAAGGGGAGGGGGGGGGGGCGTTGTGTTGTGGTGCCGCGATCACGATACCGCTGGAGCAACAACCAAAAAAGGACGAAGGGAAAGAAAAGTAAAGCAACTGATTGGTGGGAAGAGGATAAAATGGGGGTAAAGAACGAGATTCCCATTGAGTACGGAATGCACGCAGTGGCTCACGGCAGGGCAAGTGGAACATAAGAGGCAATAGAGCATGTGATTTAGGAGAGTGATTGTAACAGTAAAAGAAGAAAGATCTAGGCATGCACTCACCAACTCCTCCCCACACACACACACACGCTCGCTCGCTCATTCACACAAGGGAGAAGGAGGAAACATTGCACGAGTGGAAGAATCTACAAGGGAGTCAACTATCTAGCTAAGAATTGTAATCTTTGCCTGATAACAAAAAAACACCGACGCCCACCTTGAGTGGTGCACTTGGGCACCTCAATACGTAGTGACACGCTTGACAGAGGTGCCCACAACCGTCTCTCCCACCCGAGTCGCGAAGCGGAGAGAGTTCACTGTCTCCGGCAGGTGGGAGCGGATGTCTGAGACGGTCACGATCATGAGCAGCTTCGCCCCCTTGGCGCCAAGGTAGTTCTGTAGTAGGTAAGTGAGGCGACTGTTCCTCCACGGGACCACCACACCCCCACGCATCGCGTGAATGCACTTGCCGAGGTCCAGCAAGCTACGGTTAATATTGATGGCCTCCTTGAGCTGCTGACCCTGGGCCCCGGACTCATTCACCCGCTCGCTCCCAGCCAGGTCTACCAGGCACAAGATGCCCTCACTGCGCTGCCGAATTGTGTCATTGACACCGTCGATGCGCAGGGTGAACACACAATGCGACCTTGAGGAGCGCTCGTTCAGCTGCGTCTTGGCGGTTCGCCGGTGGCGGAGGGCCTGCTGGTAAATCGAGCGAAACTCGTCCATATCACGGATCTGCCGCTCTCGCACGTTTGTGATGGTCGTCTTGTCGCCGGAGTGCTTGATTGTGTGATAGCTGCTGTTGCCAGCACCAGCAGCAGCTGTGGGGCCTTCGTAGGTGGACGGACTCTGCAGAAGGTCGCGTATGACATCGTTGTATATCTCAACGAAGTGGCAGGTCAGCTCGTACTTCCACCCCTCCTTCGCTAGTGCGGTCCTCCGATCGAGGATAGTCTGCAGGGCCCTCGGCGTGACACCGAAGGAGGCTTCGTTCTTCAGCCCGCCTTCCATTGTGTACGTCTTGCCGCTTCCTGTCTGTCCATAGGCAAACACACACACACGGTACCCATCCACGGCGTTGTTCACCAGCGGCTCCACGTCGCGATACATGTCGACCTGCGTGGCCGCCATGTCGAACACGCGGTCGAAGGTGAAGCTCTCGGTGGACCCACAGGTACCAGTGGAAGTGGCGTTGGACCTGGTTTGGTGCACGCAGATGGCACGGCCCACGTGCGCAACTGCATTGGTGGAAGCGGGTGCCAAATCAGGGAAGGAATAGATCTCCTCCTCTTCAGCAGCGCAGCTGCCAGCCATACTTACTGTGTCCTCATCACGCCCGGCCCTCCTCTTGCCGGAACCACTAACCTTGCCCGTGCCACCGCCTGCGTACTTGGCAGCGGTAGAGGAGGAGGAACGCGTGGTGGAGGCCACTGAGCCAGATGAGCCCTCGCGCCTGGACGGTGCGGCCCGCGTGGAGGGCGAGCACAGTGCGATCGCCTCCTGTAGGGTCTGCACTGATGAATGAGGTGCGGCGTCAGGGGTCTTGCCTTTCACGCGGCAGTAGACACGAATGGAACCCTTGAGCTCCTCGCAGGTTGAGTACAACTCACGCCTAGTCACCTCCATCGTCATCGCCGTCACCTCTATCCTCTGTTTCTCCTTCCTCAGCCTCTCCATTGCCAGCACCATCCCCTTCACCTCGCCAGTGAGTCCATAGCTGGAGTCCTGCATGCGCTCTTCCTCTATCAACATCGCATCTAGCAAATTTTGCTTCACTGCTGTAGCCGCCTGCGCAGCTGCAAGCTGCTGCTGAAGCTGCTCGGCCCCCTCCGTCGCAACGACGATGCCCTCCTGTATGTGGTCCTTGCGCAGCCGCAGCTCCTCGGCCCGCCCTTTTAGCAGGGCTACCTCCTCCATAGCACGGGACTCGCGTGCCCTGCACGCGTCCTCGCGCCGCCCCAGACTCTTCAGCGCCTCTTCGTGTGCTTGTGCCTGTTCCGCCATGGTGGCGCGGACGGTGGCCATGTGCACCTCGTGCTCAGCGACCATGCGCTCAACCGCGTCCAGCATCAGCTCGCGATCCTCCGTCACTCGTGTGTGTGCGACAGATAGTCGGCGAGCCTCGGCCTCCAGCTGTGACAGCTTTGCCTTCCAAACTGTCTCCTCCTTGGAGAGTGGTGGAGGTGCTTCCATGTGGTGCGAGCAACTACTGGCCACCGCTACGTGGGTCTTGCTCGACACCGCCGCATCCGTCTTTGGCCCAGTGCTGGTGGGGAAGCGCGAACGAGGTACCTTCAGCTGCGATGTGTGTGTCACATTTCCAGGGACACTGTTGAGTGGGCCTCTACTGGTAGCTAAGCGGCGAGCGTGTGGGCCGGGGGGCGCTCCAACGTCTCGCTCTCTCTTTCTATGTTGCATGGCCCTCACTCCTATTTAATGTGTATTTGTCTGTGTGTATGTGGAAGGGGGAGCGGTGCAGGCAGAGTAACTGCTCGAGTGATGTCTGTGGATGTCACTAGTGTTGCTGCGTTCTGTGTTGTCGCTTCTTCTTAATATCAGCAGTGATTCCAGAGGAAGACAACAACGCACAAGCGCACACAAATGCGCTCCTTCGTTCTCGTCAAGCGCATGCGTATAAGTACGACATTCGTGTATGCGTGTGTGTGTATGTGTGGGAGAGAGAGAGAAGAAATAACAAATAAAGATGGCGTGGTGGGTACGAGAAGGTTGTTTTGACTGTCACTTGATATAAAAGAAAGCTGCGTAGAGGAGACGCTGCTGTTAGTGCATACTAAGTGGGTTGCAACTGCTTGCGCAGTATATGCGGAACCACGACGATCTTCTGATATATATATTTACATGCAGCACTAAAGAAATGTAAAAGAATTTGCACACAGTTAAGCAAAAGGTACGGTGAGAGGAGTAGAGGGACGGCCCTTCCTACGTCGCATACCGCCTCTGTAGTGCCGCAGCGCACCAGATCACGCACACTCAGTGCTGCATAGGTCCACCCCACCCGCGCACCCCATAATGACACAAGCACAGACACACACGTACACTCACATAACTCTAGTGTTATCTACATGGACAATGGCCGGTGCTCGCGGTGCACGCAGCGGAGTGAAAGAGGAGGGGGAGGGTCGGAGGTGAAAAAAAAGTCACAGTGACAAAACAGAAAGATAAGAAAAACGTGCACATATATGTACTCGTTGTGTGTTATTATTATCTTTGATCGGCCTCTGTGTTATCATAGCTACACCACGCTGCTCAAAAAAAAAGTGGAGAAAGAAAGCAAAGCGTAAGCAGTCAGGGGAAGGAGACGGAAAGACAAAGAGACGACGTACCGCCACGATTTAGATACGCTTGAACACGATGCTCTGCGTATACCAAAAGTGGTCGCATTTCGAGCTTGGCCTAAACACCTCCTCTGAGGGTTTCTTCACATAGGACTTGGGGTCGAGACGAGGGTCGTAGCCCCGGTAGGGGTCCTCCCAGTACTCCATCGCAGTGGGCTTGTCCTCCACATACCCGGCGGGCCGCCAAGGAGCCTCGACGCGGAAATGGGTGAGCAGTTGCTCCGGCCTCTTCTCTCTAAATGGGACAGTCATGATGTAGCACCGCGATGTACCAGTGGTAGGGCTCTCGTCAAAGGTGAAGCCGCGGCGACCGACGGGTTTGAACGGCTCCGTTGGCATCTTTTTCCTCCATGCCTCTCTCGCCAAGCGGGCGTTCGTGCGCGGTTGGTCGTAGAAGGTGGCGATGTAATCTGTGCCAAGGTCGGAGAGACCGAGGCCAGCGTAGCCGTAGCCCGTGCCCTTCTGGGCCGGGGATGTGTATATGCCGCGTGGTCCCGGCTCACGCTTCGTCGCGCCATGCTTCTCGGGATGAGCGGCCATGTGTATGTAAGGGGTTTTCTGGAAGCAGCCGTAGTACGAGCCGAGCCCCTCCGCCCGGGCGGTGCGGCTTGTGTACGTGAAGCCGTGCGGCGTCAGGCTCTTCTTTGCCGCCTCCCTGGCCTCCTGCCGCCGTACCACTTCAGTACTGCCGCCCCGCTCGCCATTCCACATGTAGTGGAACTCCTTGTCAAATAGCGCATCGGGGGCGTGGCCGACCTTTGGGCGAGAGACCAGGAACGTACCCCCCTTGGCCCGCTCATCCACCGCGCGAAGGTTGTAGGAGCGATCCCCGGTGCACAGGTAAGAAGGAATGGAGAACACCATGGCCCAATCCCTTCTTTTTTGTCCTTTTGGCGACTCCTTTGATGTTGGGTTTTTTCTTTTTTCCCCTTTTTTAGATGTTATATACACAGAAGCGAAACAAGTACTCTATCTACACCTCCTGCCTGGGCAGCAGAACAGCAAAAATTAACGTCTAGGTGAAAGTGGCGAGGGTGAGAGCCTTTTGGACGGACAAGGACTCTTGTGGGAAAAAAAACGCTTTGCACGCCTCACTGACTCTATTTTGTGTGTGTGTGTGCGTGTGTTTCTTTCGTTCACTCTATTTAGGTAGCTTTCAAATGTGAAAAGCAGAAGGAAAAGAGGTGTGGATAGGTAGACAGTAACACAAAAGAGCTGTGGTAGCACCGCGTCTGAAGATGACCCTCCATATCTCAGAGGATCTTGAAAGTGAAGAAGAGGGGGGGGTGCGGATTGCACTCATTGCCATTAAAACCTATCCGGTCCGCTCTACGCATTGATAGACTGCTCTGTGCTTGCTTGTTTTTGTTGCTGTTTGAATGACTGACATAGTTTTTGTGTGTGCGTGTGTGTGTGTATGTGTACTCTCTCCGTCTCTCATCGTTTCTCTCTCTATATATATGTACCGCGTGCACCTGAAGCAATTGTCACTGTCATCAGGTGAATTGTATTTGGACAAAAAAAAAGCAAAATGGAATGAAAAATGTACGATACTACATAGTACGCCGCACTTTTTGGGGGGGTTTGCTGCATCGTCCGTAATGCTCTGCATAAACAAGACTGACTCAATATGCATCTCCCACTGGCTGACAAAGACCCTTTCCTTTCCATTTTGTTTTTTATTATTATTTTCTTTTCGTTTCGTTTACAACCCTACATGCACGCCACAGGGATATTCATACAGTTGCGTGCGTATAGAGAGACAGAGAGAGAGTGAAAAAAGGCTAATGTAAACGAGGAATATCACCAAGGTTACATTGGCAATACTTGCGTGCATTGGTGGTGATCAATGTGATCAGCAACAGCTTTAAACCCATAGTTGCCAGAAACCCTAGAAAAAAAAATAGACTTATGAACATCACACCAATACGCGAGGGGTGGATCGTGACTGAGCACATTGTATACCGCTCGGATACTCGGTTTGAAGGAGTCCTGATGAGCTTTCTAGCGAGTGCATGTGCGTATGAGGTATTACCGTATTTCCTCGATAGAGAGAAGAGTAGGTTAGAATAATAAAAAAGCATGACATTAGCAGCACAGTCATCGTGTAACCTTTTGTCCGTACATATATATGTATATGGGAAGGTGGAAATACAAGCGCCAGTGGGCCGATGAGCATCGGCCATTTTGTGGCGTACACGTGCAGATCCACTCCGACATACTACTCAAAAGGCAGAACAGCATGGGAGTTACTACTGCATACCCGTGTGTTGGCACACAACAGTCAAGTAGCTAGCTAGTAAAGGGGGAGGGAAGAGTTGGGCTGCAGTCCATGGAGGTCGTGACTGCTGCCCTGTAGAGGCCAGATCAGTAGTAAACGAAAACGTGGACACTGTTGTCCGGACTTCTGCAGTGGAAGAAGTGTGACCTTCAGACATTTTACTTCTTTTTCCTTTGCATGTGCTTCTGCTGCTGTTTTTTTAATTATTATTATCTTTCTTTGGCTTCATCTTATGTGGCAGGAGAGCTGAGGCTACACACACACACCTTCCACCCCTACCCTTCCCCGCGCCTCTACCTACATAGCATGAGTTTGCACCTCCTCAATGCCACTTAGTCGCCTATACCCCCGCGAAGCGTTGTGCATCTAGCACATTCACATTAGATTGAACAAACAACTTACAAACGACTCGGTTAGCAGGAATCACACATAGAGAAAAAGATGTGAAACACTAGATGGAGGAGAGAGCCTTCCCTCACTTGAGAAAATCAATGCTCAAATAATAATAAATAACTATAGTTAGACGTACGTCAACATATATGTAAAACACGCATCCAGGTTCTCTCGTCTCTGGACTGGCCGTCCAATTCTCTTGCTGCTATTTACCGCAACCCTCTTTGATTCCCGCGTGATTCCTGCCTCTTCTTTTAGTATCATTATTTTTTTTTTTTTGAGAGTTAAGGGGGAGAGAAGGGTGGCCGCAGTTGAATGTATAGGGAGAGGGGAAGGAAGCGAAGCGGAGCCTACGACTCATGAGCTGTGATGACGTGCACAGCGATGAGACCCACCATAGAAGTGTAGAAGGGACCAATCATATCATCCTTGAGCAGGAGCGCCACGTCCTCCACAGTAGCGGTGGAGCTATTCACACTGCCAATCCACGACCCTTGACGTGAGCGAGGCAACTCGGCCGGGGGAAGCGTCGTCGTTGCCGCCTCTGCGCGGGTCCGCTCCCTCACCGACAGCAAGGCCCCATCCTCCAGCACCGTGTCGCGGCGCAGAACACACACCAGCCGGTGTGGGTCGCGATGCGAGACCATGGCTTCGTGAAAAAGGAGTGGATGACTTTCTCTAAATGGCACAACGTCACCGTCCTCTCCGTCAGCATCGCGGGAGAGCTCTTTCTGAAGTTGCGATTGTGGTATGCGATCTAGCGTGTACGTTTTAATTGTCGCAAATTTCTTAACGGCGCTGAAGAACACCTTCATTGTGCTATCCTGCCGGTGTGTTTGGACGACCACACACACGCGCGTTCGGGAGCTGGCCTGTGTCCTTGCCGCGCCTAGTCTGCCGGGAGGGGTGGGTGCGTAGGCTCTAGTAGCGGGTAGTGCATCCTCCAGCCGCGGTATTGTCAGCGCGACCCGGATCGTCGAAACCAACGACGGAATAACTGACACGTCATAAACGCAGTCCGCCGCTAACACCACGTCGCTGGGCAGCTCCAGCAACAGGCCCTCGTTTTCTAGCTCATCATTCCAGTTGAGCAGTGTCGCCATGTGGAAGGGTGGTTCCTTTTCACCCTCCAGATCTCGCTTCGCGGCCATGAAATCGTTCACGGTGGTTACCCGATTCCGCTTAAAGTTAAAGCGAATGTTCTCCACAATCTCCTCCTTGTAGTCCGTGGCCGTGAAGGTGGCCACGCAGCGTTTATAAAATGTGGTTCGGTGCAGGAATATGGGCGTCAGGCCCACACCAGCGCCCAGCTCGAGAATGCGGAGCTTATCACGCTCAGGGAACTCCTTGCTGGTGTCCCATGGGGCCTGGTTGGGGAAGAGAAGGCTAGAAAGAATATGTGAAGTGCCCTGGAGCTCCTGGGCGAGAAGCTGCACTAACACAAAGGCGGAGGGCCACAACGCCAGGCCCACATCGGTGAATTGCCCATTCGACACATGTACAGGACAGAAGTGCGACAGGATGGCGGCACGCTCAGCTTTCTTCTGTGCACGGACCATTTGCGAGTCGGCAGTGCTATATGTGTTTGGTGGAATCGCAATATCCGGGAGTGGCGCTGCCACAGTCCCTAGGTACGGATTATAAAACGTCTTGTAGCACATGCCCTGGCTTCTGTCCAGGTCCCCCACCGCGATGGAGATAAACGTTTCCATCAAATCCACCTGGATGGGGTCGTCAGTGGACTCATCCTCCTCCACTACCCTCAAAGAAATATGGGGCTCCTCAATCTGACTAATGTATTGCTTCAGCAGCGAGCGCAGGGTCGCGTAGCGTGGCGGGTACTTGCGACTTGCTGGGTGTTTGATGAACAGATCGACAGCCATGCGCTGGGCAGCTGCGCTGTACCACGGGATGTTGCGGAGGGCACAGTCCACTTTAAACGCAGTGAATATGGTGTTTGCAGGCGCCCACTGTAAGTACAAGAGGAGTGAAGTGGGAGGGACGGAGCTGACACAGTCGCTAAGCACGCTTGTGGAGGAGAAACTCATGATGATCGGAAAGAACAGGAAGGGGGAAGGGAATGGTGTAGCACAAGCACACCCACACGCCCTTTTCCTTTTGTGGTTGGTTGGCTGGAACCCCGCCGCTCCGGTTCAAGTGTACTATTACAAAAAGAAACAATGCGATTAACGACAGTTAGTACAATAGAAACAAGCAAACAAAAAAGAGTGTTTCTAAATCTTCAAAAAGGTGTTGGGCCCCGTCTCTCTTGTGTGATGTTATCACTCTAGAGGTCCTCAGAGGGTGGGAAAGGGCGCTCACAAAGAGCGGCGGATGCTCCTGATGTCGGGGGAACTACTAGAGCGAAGTGTGTGAGAAGGGAGAGGAAGGACGATGAAATCGTTAGCTCAATCAGCAGGCCTTCCACTTACGTCCTGCTTGCTTGTTTTATTTAGTAATCGTTTTGGTCTATGGCGTTTTATGAGCTACAGTGTCACAATGTAAAGCGGCGAGGAAGAAGGAGGTGTGAAGGGGGGGGA
>JAODGE020003436.1:0-21772 GCA_027574965.2 Ecitophya simulans
TTTTCTATAACGGTTTAGTTACCAACAAAATGTGTTGCCATCGCAGGGCATGGCGATGGAACTAATTCTCAAATATACTTTTCAAATTTTTGTCTGGATAAAACATAAAACGGCAAGCTAATTACAAACAACAAGTACAAAATAAACTGATTGTGAATTGTTGTCGTATGTTTAGTGATGCCTTCTAGAAAAAAATAAACGTATTAAGTTGAATATGTTTTTTTGTAAGAAGATTCGTACCTTTTAAAGAATTTAATCATTCAAAAGCACTAGTTATTGGATTTGGTAACTGATGAGCTGAACAACTGGTAAATGGCAATAGTAATGGCAATGATAATGATGATAGTAATTGATGACTGGATGTGCTCGCCGCATTACCGACAATAAAATCACCCACTTACCTTTTTTATTACAAACATAGATCGAATTAATATAAACAATGACGTATTTAATTGAAATATTTTACTTAAAAAATTACTTAATATTCTTGCAATACTTAACTCATATGATACTATTTTGATACCGATACTAGTATATTTATTTGATATTTTTTTGATACCGATAATTATATCTTAATTTAATATTTTTACGATACTTTACTTATTTGATACAAATCCCGATACTGATACTATTTTCATACCAATACTGTTTTGAAACCGATATCAATATTGTTTTGATAGCGATACCAATACCGCTATCCAATACAATACTAGTATAGTATAAAAATTCAAGTATCAATACGTATTTTAGTTCAACAAAAAATATGTATTGATATTTTACTTATATCGATAATATTCTATTTCATATGCTTACATCATTTTGGTTTCTAATTAAAACAATCTTTAGATGTACAACCGACATTATATTGGGAAATTGTGGCGTCATTTTAGTACTCAAGAGGGCAACGGGTATATTAAAAAAATTGGGGAAAAAAAAGAAAATGCAATGCAACAAAAATCTTTATTTTAGATTATGTCATTATATTTATTAATGCTCTCAATATATTTTAAATAGCGCTATTTCCTTATCGCTATTTTATATTACAAAACTTTTTCCTTATTATTATATAGTTTTAATTTTGCTATCTATAAAATAACCCGCAAATTGCATCTATTTTAACTTCTTTCTAAACATCAAAGAAACAAATTAAACGATGGCGGTGAATTCAGTTATTACAACAAAAATCAATAAAAAAAGAATTAAAACCGTAAATACTTTACACGAACATAAAAAACCTTTCAATTTATTTGCTTTTAACAGGTACATATTTTAAATAAGTTGTTAACAAATGATTTTCAACCACTATCACAGTATATATTTAGAAAATTTGCTCACTATTCCAATAAAGTCTACTGTAAAGTAATGGCAACTAATCAGTTACTAACAATAACTTCCAAAATATGTGGAATAAACGCCATAAAGCTACGTGGTAGTTTCTTTAATTTGTATTATGGCACAACTTTATTAATCTTCTTAGTAATTTACTGCGCGTTTAGTTTAAAGTTTTTAGTGAGTCATTCTCAGTTTGCCATTATTTCGGTTATCCACGCAACATTAATGTGGCTTTCAGTTTTCATCACCGTCACTAAAACATGTTTTTTTAACGGAGATTATTGGCAGATGGCAAATGCGCTAAAAACTTGCGTTTTTAATATAAACGTTGCTCTAAACGCACAGCACCACGAAAAAAAACAACATCATTGGGATAAAATGATTGACCGGCTTTCTAACATGGGCGCCAATTATTTGGTTTTTCTGCTAGGGCATCTGACATGGTTTTTTATGACCTGGGTGTTTTGTTATAAAATGGACATTCCTACACAATTTGTCCTGGAATACATTCACTTAACGATAATACTTTTTGTTTATGATACTTTACATCAGCTGCAAGAATCCGTAAAAATCCTCAACGAAAACATATCAAATTGGTGTCGGCATTTATCGCCAAATGGAGGATATTCTCTCTTGCAACAACTGAAACATTCTGTGCCACTTGTGAAAGACGCTACTTTAAACTATTACATGTATATGACTCAAAATCACAACGAGTTAATTAGCGGAATCAATGCGCACTTTGCTTGGCCATTATTCTTTTTAACTCTATCGTGTGTTAATAATGCATTAGCTTATTGTGTGTATTTAATAAAATATGGCGATATGAGTTCAACAGGAAAGATTGTCGTCCTGCTATACTTGGTAAGTTTTACCATATACTCTTCTGCTTACACTCAATTTTGTCACTGTTTAGTGTGCAGGAATGCTGCTACCCATAAAGTGTGAACATCTGAAGAAAGACAGATTCAGGACCAATTTTCTAATAACTAAATTGTGGTCTCGCATCGCCGACCAAGATGGCGGTCGGTATATCAGCAAACTTACAGTTTTAAACAGTTTGACGAGAAAACGTGGAATCAGTGCGGCCGGATTCTTCGAATTAGATTATTCCATGTTATTCATGTTTATTAATTTGATTGTAACATATTTAATTGCTATAGTGCAATTAAAGTAAATAAGCAAGTTTTCTTTATTGTAAAATCAAGGTTTTTCTTTATAAAAACTACAAAAACAACTCCAAAATTAAGTTCAAAGAGATTTATTGTTTAGTCTTAAATTTCCAATTAAAAATTGCCATTAGATTTACGATTAATATATAAAACCAAAATTGTCGCTGGTGCTGGTGGATTAAGCAATAACACTTACTCTCAAATGAAGATAAGTTAATGCAATTAATTTAATTAAATTTATTTATGATTACGATTTATTAAACTAAAAACGTGTTTGTTTAATCTTACATATATTTTTAATGTTAAAATCTTTTCTATCCAAGTTTACATTATTTGCGTTTAAATTGTAAATATATTAGTAAAATCAAATTTACGGAATTTACCTTTAGTCAATGTCGCTGTTGATATTAAGTATTTATATCTAAATTTTATTAATGCACCATTAAAAAATAAAAGTTATAAAGCTACGTGACGATTTATTTAACGTGTATTATGGTGTAGCGGCTTTGCGGAACCAGTGCAACCAACGATCACCAACCGTCATCACATTTTGCAGTGTCTATATAGACGTTTCACCAATTGTTGTGACGCCCTTTGAGATTCTTCTACCGTTTCAACGGTCGCTGCCAAAAAAGGCGCAAAATCGAAGTATAAATGAAGCGCCCTGCAGCAGCGACAGTCAGTTTCTACCGAACCACGACTTCACCAGATGTTTGCCACGTCAAGTAATAAAGGACATCTAAAAATACACCTTCTAATTATAATTGTCATTCTACGGCTCTACTACGGTTTTTTTTCAAAAATTGGTATTCGCAGTTTTCACAATAACACCAATGTTCGATTGATCTTAGAATGTTGCAGTATTATCTAGACATTAGAATTATCCCGTTGTTCTTACTTGCAGAGTACATCCTGGATTTGGCTACATTTTTGGTGTGGCAAGTTCTAAGGATTTTGGTTTTGGTTATAAACAATATCAATTGATAAAAACTGCTGTGGTAATAGTAAATGACAATAAAAATTATGAGATCTACAAAAAGCATTTTGATTTGTTACCATTTTGAGTCATGGTCAATTTGTTTATTGGATATTTCAATTATCAATGCAAACTGCATTAAGTAGTCATAAAGTTTAATTACATTTTGACAAAAAGTTTATTCAGCATAATCAAAAAAATTTTTATATGAGTTTTATAATGGTTTTGCCAAAGAAAATATAAAAGCTGCGCCCCTAGTAACATATTCTTATTAAGCATTGAGAATATATTTGTTTATATTTTATGCCATAGAGCAGCGTAAAATGTTGTCATTTAAAGGTGGCTATTGTTTTTGTCTTTGTTGTCTTTATTTTTGTTTTTTTTGTTTACTTCACTAAGTATTGTCAATAAAAAGTCAGTTATTATATTAAATTGATTTTATACGCATTGAAATTTTTTTGTGTAACTAAGCTTAATATATAATAAATATATTGATTATTTCAATTTCATGCTCTATTTGCAGGTGCGTCAGTTTGTTTCTCAACATTGTCTTGCTGTCCACGTGCAGAATCAATTCAAGCGTCTCAATTTCGACGTGCGCCACGTCATTATTAAAACACCTTTAATACGTAATGAGGCGTAGCAGGAGTTTGTGGATATCAATGGTGGAATGTTTACTGAGAGCCTTGTTGTGTGTTTAATCTTATCTGGTTATCGCATGTGCAAACCCGCATCACCAACCCACCAAATTACAATGGTTCTGAAACAGGAGAGTGAATATGCATTATTTGCAAATGTTCTCCAGGCATCTACTCAGATTGAAATAGCATTTACCGATGAGAACCTTGGACATCGGACACTGTAGAACGCATAAATACTTGCCAGGCGTCAGCTTAAATTTGTATTTGTGCGCCCTTAATTCAAATATTTTTTGGAGACTGCGTTCTTCAACGAAAAACTGTACGAATCCGAAACCTTAAAAAATTCCACGATAACATATTGTGAGTATTTTATTTCAAATAAGTTTCAGAGAAAAGCAACTTTAAGATCAAATGTACTGATGGTTTAGGAGTAATTTATAATAATTGGTAACCATATTTTCAAATATTCAATTTTAATTGTTTTTAAAATACTGTTCCAGTAATTAACACTTTTTAAACTTTTCTTTCATAAACTATGCACCCATTGCCTTAATAAAATTGCCACTTTAACTTTTACATATGCAATTAAATTAATTGTAACGAAAGGAGCTTAAGTAAAAATTTAATTATCAACATTTTACATTTTAATAATGTTATGGACTTTTCTCTTTCCTCAGTTACCACCGCTAAAAAAATTTGAAGCAAGTTTTCGTAATTTACGGAAGAATATTATTTAATAATTAATAGTTCGAATTATTTCATGTTTTGAAACAGCCTACCTGTTTAATGCGTTGGCTTGATCACAATATGCAAGTATGTAGGCCACCCACTTTGCAATCAAAGTGCAGGGTTTCTAGCGTTTCTAGCCACAGTTTTCTTAAAAATAACATCTGCTAAACGGACACGCCCGGCCGCTTCAAATTGCAGCAAAAAAAAACTTAAGTAAAGAATACATTGTCTTTAAAATAAACAGTTTAAAGCTTCATAGCCTAATTATTAAAAAATTGATATATAAGAATAGTATTTTTAGATCATACAATTGCATACTTAAAATTAATTGAAGAAGTTCTAACAAATACTTTAAGAATCCCGACAATTTAAATTATGGTTAAAATTAAATAATAAAATTAAATAACAAATTAGATTTAACTGCACGATATCGCTACAAAATTATAACGAGTAACTGTCTATATATATCCAAATAAAATAACATACTTGGCATTGGGCAATATCTGAAATAACGTTTTGCGTTTTGCACCACTGTGCGGTATAATTTAGTATCATTGTATAAAAACTGTGTTTTATAATCTGTGCCGGTATAATTTTAGATTAGTTTGGTCAAATCGTAAGCACTACTTCCCAGTATACGCTCGGCGGTTGGAATAGCTAATGCAATTGTTAATTTCACAAATTTCTATGTTATTATTAGTTTATAATTTATAGTTTATAGTTTATAAGGTTTGACATAATTTTTTTTCAAAATGTATATCTAAGACATATGATTATGTTCATATGTTTTACAGATTCAGAAAGAGCATTTAATTTCCGACCGAATGGCATCTTTTGTTTCGAATATATTGATACGCATGTGCATCAAAATCACTCTTACATAATTACAACATAATAAAACACTGGTTTTACATAGTTGTAAATTTAAATAACTTGGTCGTGTTTGCATTTAAATCATAAATAATTTGATATATAATTGAGTTGTGTGATTTATATAAAGATATTAAGAATTATTTGCAAATTAAACAATTAAAAATGTATATTATATTAAGGGTGTTGTAAATAACATAATAGACAGATTTATAGCCCGCTGGCACTCAACTCTATTTGCTTGCGCCGCACCGTGCCGTGACGAAATATTTGCTTATTATTGGCACTGCGCCGTACTTTTGGAGGAAATTATCATCTCTGTCCAGCTACCGACAAAACCGTACCAAGAAAAATTCCAAAATTCAGTTCGATTTGCAGGTGCGTCAGTTTGTTTCTCAACATTGTCTTGCTGTCCACGTGCAGAATCAATTCAAGCGTCTCAATTTCGACAAAGCTCTAAATAGGCGTAATCTGGTGTAAATGGTGAGCGGTGCATTAGGTTGCAGCATGCATGCATTTCCCGCGCGGGCCCCGGCAGCTTTCTGCTCGCGTACTTGACGTGCGACGTTTATTTCACATGATTTTGTTGAGGTTATTGCAAAAAACCAACTAAATATTGGTCGATAAGTTTTTATTTTTTCACCCAGTACTTTTTTTAATACATTTGTGACTCAATCTTTGGCAGAAAAACACTGTGTAAAATTAAAACATTTGTTATGCATTGAAAACCTATTTAAAACAAAATTTAATTGAAATAAACATCTTAAAAAACTCAACTATTTTTAGAATAATATATACCTATCTATTTTGAGTTTGTATTATAACCTGCATTTTGCATTACTACTCATTCTTACTTAAATACTTTGAAATTTATGTACTTAAGTCTATCTTTGCTTGTTTTGCAAGCAATTATTGAGAAACGTGCAAATACAATTTTTCTTTGGTTCGTTGGATTCTTTGAGGGAGGTTGTTGCGAGAGTGCACAGAAACAGAATTCAAGTGGTTGGCACCCATTAACGATCAAATTACAATTCTAGATTTTGCACCGACACCGTTTAAAGTGTTAGCGGCCATAAATATGTCTACTCTGTTATATAAAACACTTTCAAATCGATATACTTTTAATAATTATATAATTATATAATTTTAATGATAATTTATTGTTTTTACAAATAATTAATAATTTTTTTAAAGTTTTTTAATTAGTTTTAGTATAATAAATTACAATTATAAAAATTTGAGTTTGATGTACATGCATATCAATACCTTAATTAAAAACGAAAGATGAAATTTGATAGAAAATTAAATTTTTTTCAAAATCTGTAAAAACATAATCAATAAATGGGACCAAAATAAATTTTAATTTGCACGTCTTGCACACCTGCGTATTAAAAATGTAATTAAATGGAGAGCTCTTAGAAAGTTTAAATGACTTATACCAAACATTTTGGCATAGTCACCATAGTATGCATTTATAAAATTCTCCATGTTAAACTTTAGAAGCCAAACCTTTTCAAGTTCAAATTGAGACAATACAATTTAAAAATTAAGACTTATCAAATTCAAATTGAGACAACTAACATCAATAGTAGAATAATCAATTTCAAATTGAAATTAAACAACACTAAAATAGAATTTAAAATTTTAAATTGAGAATTAACAATAACAAATTGAGACTAAACAAAATCAAATTAAAACTAAACAAAATAAATTTGACAAGTTACAAAATTAAATTGAAAAAAATAGATAAAATGTAAAAATATCAAATTATTAACAATTTTTGTCAAGCATTCATTAATAAAGAAACATAAATTAAAAAATAAAATTACATATCCTCCATGTTAAAAACCGCGGAAATAAATCGTTGAAATTTCTGATATGAATATTTTCACATTTGTATTAAATATAATACAAAAATTGGAAAATATTCCAATTTTTGAAGCCGAAATTTAGTTTGGGTTAAATGGTTCCTACCCTCCAGAGCTAAAGTCTGTGGCATCTGACAACTGAGCATGCATTTTTGATTAAATTTAACATTGGACTATAGAAACTCATTCTCAGAAATTCTTCTTGGATTAATGCATGGCATAAAGCATTGTCAATTTTAAATATAACAGAAGATTGATCAAGTTTTTCTCACTTTGACTTAGTTACATGTCAATTTGATTTGTTTTTTTGTAAAATTAAAAGATTATTTTAAAGTTGTTTAATCTTAACTTGAATTTTATTATTTTTATTTTGATCTTTGCTGCCTCAGTTTAAATTTGATAAATTTCTATTTCAAATCGATTCGTTTCAATTTGAACATAAAAAAGTATAGTCTGTTAAACATAACTAAAGTTTTTATTTCGCATAAATTGCACAGATAATTAATTTTTTGTAATTTGGTAACTTTGCTCAACTTTTTGTCGCGCCGCGGTTGTTTTATTGCCAGTATTCCACTCCGCAAACTACACAAACAAAAGTCATCGGCGCAGCCTCAGAACGCAAATCGCGCAGATCGCATTTGCAAAACAGACTGTAAGCAACGCAAAATGCTTAAAATCTATCCGAAAAAGTGTTGTTTAATTATTGCCATTACTTTAAAAATTCAATGATTATCCAAGTTTTAATTATTGGTAAATACGTGTTTGTTAAAATATATATTTAAAAAAAGTGCATGTTACACATTAATTAAGGGTTGATAGTCAGAACGTATGACGGCATTCCTCTCATTATTCTAAATATGTTTACGTATAACAGAAATAAATATTTGTATTAAATAATTATTATTCCAGTAATATTAACTACTTTTGTGGCGACAAAATGTATTAAAATAATAGTGTCACCTTCAAAGTTACACTCCAAAATAGTCAAATTTTTTAAAAACATAAAACAATGTAAATTATAACATATATTGGTCATGTTCAAAATATAAATAGCAGTTACTCGTGTTGCTCTAAAATCAACTGCAAACAGTGAAAATTTCCTGACCACTATTCAAATTTTCCCTGTATTTTAACATGTTCAATTATTGTATCACATGGAAGAACAGTGTAATGCAACTCACAATAAATAAAATAATAATAAACCCAATGTATTAAAATATTATTTGATTGATATAATTGTTTTTGAATTAAATATATGTAAATATAACTAGATGTGCCGTTCTAATATAATTTTAATTTATGTTGTAAACACAATTTGGATTTTGCATATGGTTTATACTAAACCATAGTAAAAAGCTATTTTACAGATAATAAAGTAAAACAAATAGTGAAAATTACAGAAACTACGGGTGTTTGACCGATTCTAATACACAAAGCAGTAAAAAAGATAAAGCTAAAGAAATGGAACTTTAAGAATTTGTGGAAAACTCTAGAAGTTATATTTCAGCTTTTTGATTTAATTTTTACTATTATTATGTTGAAAACAATGCTGGATATTTGACAAACAAATTAAATGGAAGTTGACCAAATGTTTAAAAACTTGTTTATAACCATTTTTGTCAAGATGACAAATCTGTAACTTAATTTGAAATAACAAACAATTAGTCGTAAATTAATACGCGTCCCATATACAAGGTCTCTAGAAAAACAAGGAAAATAAATGGAAAAACAATAAATTACAGCGTAGTGAAGTATTTAAACAACCGAGCTCTAACTCTAAAAAATTGAAGCTACAGTTCAGGTACTTTGTCATAAATATTTTTGCAAGCCAAATGTTGTTTGCTGAAAATATATCGAATAGTAATAATAATAATAAACACAAGTGGAAAAAATATAAAATTAAGGAGTTAAATAGAGACCAATTAATATAATACGTAAATAGTTAAATATGTGAGCAAACTATTTAAACAAAAGTATGGAATTTAATACTAACCACTGTAGAGTTATTGTGATTAGTTTATAATGAGAGCAAAAGTTAATTAGATTACACAAAAGGTTGTCGCGTTGTCAAAGCTAAGATAATTTAATTATAGATAGAGACCAAAAATTTTAATAAATTATTTTAAATTGCAAATACAACTGCGTTGGCTAGCAAACATTATTTAAGTTCAAATAAATACTTGATGAAAAAATTATTTTGAAAACTGGAACAAAAAACATTGCATAACAAGTGTTTTAAAAATCCAATATTTGAGCAATTACTTAAAAGGTGCAGCAAATATATGGTTTACCATCATTTGGAAAAAGCTAGATAATTAATTAATTGACCAAACATTTTAGCTGATATCAAAAAAAATCTAAATTTATTTAGTATTTGTAATATGATACTTTAGCCTATGGACTATGAAACGCTCCGGTAACTTTTTAGATGCTGATTGACAAGGTTTTTATTGAAATTATTTGAAGTCCGCAAAAACTGTTGTTTGCAAAAAATACTGGAAACACATAAAAAACTGAAAAAATGTATTCGATGTGTTTATTTTTGACAGAGGAAATGCAACTAATTGGACATATAGTATTGGTACAGAAGGTAGCACCCAATTTTTAAAAATTTTAATCTATAAGTATCCATAACTTTTTTTTTAGGATTGTGTAATTATTATGGAAAACTTGCATATTACCGTTGAACAAATGACCGTGGTTTTTAATCATTTAATTCTTTTTTTGGAAAGAAGCCAAATTGCATACAAAATCAATAATATGTTTTTCAATAAATGCGCTTAAAAAGACAGATCAATAAACCTACAAATGGTTGAGTTATAAAGAATAGATAAAAAGTCCATTCTTGTCCTAAATTGATTAACTTAAGGTTGAAGCTAATATAGTAATAACAATAAATTAAATGTTGAATACAAATTCGTAAACGGAACGCGTGTGCAAATAATGGCACAACCCGTTACTGTGGTTGCTTCTCCGGTAATGAGCGGGTGGATTGGGCAACATTGCTTTGGTCTCAAGAAATTGGACAGTGGCAGTTGGCTATTGGAATATCCGCGTTTTTGTTTTTTGGCATTTGATACAAATATGTAATCAGAAATAAAACACATTTTGTTGCCCCCCTCCCCCCCCCTTCGCGCCGCTGTTGTAAAAATAAACAAAATTTAATGGTTTGTATCATTTAATCATTTTTGTAATGCAATTATTTTGTAGTGACCAAGACGTCACTTTTGACATTATTTATGAATTATTCATGCTATGCAAATAGTTTTGCGAATTTGGTACTTGACTATTACTAAGAAGTTCAGTAGTTGTGCATTAAAATAATGAAAAAATAATCAATTCTTAATTATTATTATATATTATTTTCTTATTCATTTGAAATAAAAATATAATTTTGCGCCTCTTGATCATGAGAAGGCAAAGAAAAAAAACTGTTTTTGCAAATAGTGTCTGAATGCCTATTTGTCTTATTCATAGAAGTAACATGCTCTAAAAAATTAAAATAATTAAAATTGTTATTTCAAATATCTAGATCAAACTGCATGACATATGACATAGTTTTCCTGGGAAATGCGTGTAAATGTTTAAGGCTAAAAGATGCCATGCAGCAAACCCTTTAACCCATTAGTTTATGTAACCCACAAATAAAAGATTTTGATGCTATGTTTTAATGCAGTGCTTTTTTTACATATTTATTTTGTGGTGTGCTTTTATTCATGTCCACATGTAAACAAATTGGACTCAATAAATTTAAAAAACCCCAATAAAATAGTATATACAATGTTAACTTGCAATGCAAGCAAAATTCGTCGTGTAGGTCCGCAAAATTTCGGATGAACACATTTTTAATTTGATTCCAACTTTTTATATTATTTACATAAGCAATAACGCGTGCATTATACGTGCGTTTGTGTAAAATTTAAAAAAAATCATCTAATTTTAAAATTAATTAAATTAATTAATTAATTAAATTCGAATTAATAAAATTAAATGTTTAAAATGTAAAAAAAATGTAAAAAAATGTAAACTTGTAAATATGTTGGACATATTAAGTTTGGAATTTGTTGGTCATTATGTTGTAAATTTTGGATATAATTGAGCAAAGATTTGACTTTGTAGGAACGACTTACGAAGCCAGGTAATAAGTTCGGTATGGTGAGAATACGTTGTGGTTCTAGTATATTCCATGTTCATCACAATCACGATTGCAACATTTCATATACGACGAGTAGGTCTTGGGTACTACTTTATTCCTCTGATAAAAGAAGAGATAATTAGAGTTTTCAATCGTGGCGAAATAGCGGATTAAGAGATATAGCAGGTGTGAGAAAAAAACGTGGAAAACGGAAAATTGAGCAAAAACAAAAAAATTAATAAAAGCAAAATAACATTTTGGTTGATTCTATATTTATTCCGCAGAAAAAAGGAGATATGGGTAATTTAATTTTTTTTGATGTTTTAAACATCATACATAACCGTCTTCAAATTTTTCATAATTTATTTGAACTTGTCAATCCTTATTAATAACAAGCACAGCTCTGTCAGTATCAATAAATTGTTTATTTGTTTACCGTTAATTTTAAAGAAGTAACTTCTATTGTTGTTTAATACTATATTAACTGATTTATTAGATACATTGGGCATATAGTTCCAACTTTTAAAGTCCTATTTATGATGGCCCAATAAACCGTTTTTTTTTGAACTGTTATAATATTATTCATTATTTGCAATAAAACAATTATTGGCGTAATTCCAAATGTTATTGGAAGTTTTTTAAATAATTTATATTTTAAATTTATAAACAGTTATAAACGGTGTAAAATTCTGGGAAAAGATTTAGGACAAATATTTTGTGCTACTTTTGGCCAAATATAAATTTTTTTACACGCGTTTTAAACATCAAGGAAAACAAATAAAATACGTTTAAGTTAAGAACAAAATTGTTGGTGTCTTTCTGTTTCAACGCCTACATCAAACACATCATGAAAATTAAAGTAAGACGTAAATTATATTATAAATATTTAATAATTTATGTCTCAAATATTTACTTTAATGCTTTTATTTCTTCCCAAAAATTTTTATTGCATCAAATGATATCAGACAAAATCTGAGACAGACTTGAAAAAACATGTTTTGTTTTGCAAGAACGACTGCTTGCAAAGCAAATCCATAAATAAATCTGTCAATGACAAAATAAAAAACTGTAAATGGTCAACAACAAAATTATAAAGCCTTTAATTTTGTGTTATAAAAATGTTCTACTATTTATTACTGAATAAAGAAATAGTTTATTAATCTATGTTAAACTCTAATTTTTGTTAAAAGAACTGTCAGTCAATTATTAAAAATTTTGAGTATGCATAACACCAACCACGACTTTTGAAAAAAACCTAATGCAAATAACAAGCAACTGTAAAAAAAATTATCGCAATTTTTAACTGTTCAAAAGTTTTCCAATGATACCAAATTTAAAGAAATTTTAGATATACAACTATTAAAAATTGCAATTTAAATTGATTTCTTTTTTATTTAAACAAAATTACTAATTAATTGTGTATATTTTAGTAACATTAGTACGAAAAAAAACTAAATATTTACTCATCATAACGGGCAAAGTCGAAGACTGTTGCTAAAGTTAATGATATCATCTATTAAGTGCCATCAGGCGAAAAAAAAAGAAGCGTGTTTGTAAAGTTGTCAAATTGCAGCATGTTATTAAAGTAATAGGTAGAGAGTCGACTCGCAAGATGCAAATGTGCAATTACTTTGCAATTATTTTTATAAATTGGTCGTTGTGCTTTGTTTTAAACTCGTAAAATGCAAATTTGTCTAGTTTCTCATTAAATTTATTTAGTTTCATTTTTATTTCCAGTTATATTAGCATAAAAGAAATTGACAGCGTTATAAAAAAGAACGATTGCAGTTATAAAAAGTGCATTTTATTTGACGATACATACTGGTACAGATACTTCTTTTGTTTCACGATTTTATGTCGAATTTCACAATCAGGTCAAAAACGATTGCAATATACTATGTTTGGATTGCCGTTGCCCATAATCCATGTGCTGGCAGCTTACTGGGCATTAATTAAAAGGTTATTTGACCTGCCTACAAAATCAACGCAATTATTCAAATTTACAATGTTTCTTAGAACTTTGCCTGCAGTTAACTGGGTGGTTGCCTAAGTTTATTATACAATTCTATGTCAATCGACAACTGTTTTTGCACTTTAAGCATTATATTGTATTAGTATTGTATTTGTATTGTTTGATACATCACACTACAGTAGAGTATTAATTTTCTAAGAATGGATGTATCTCATGCCGAAATTGGCCGACTTGACGTATAAGCTGTGTTTTATTCTACGCAAAAAATTCCATTTAATTACAACGTTGCGCGTTTACCATCACCTAATAATACTGTTAGGCACAATTTTTTGTGAGAAGTACAAACCTGTCGAAAAATTATTGCTTATAGAGGTTGTGAATTTGTTGGTGCATTTGGTTATGTACTTTTACTACTTTTTTGACTAAATCACGATGGCAAAAAGACCATTTGGTGAAAACAGTACATTACACAACTGCAAATGGTAACAATTAATGTCGTTAATTTAAAGTAATTCTTTCAATTGTTTGATGCAAATAATATTTTAAACAAAATTTGTTTTTCTAGTTTGTTTCTACTCTGTAACGTTTTTTTGTGCACGATTGCGTTATTTCAAAGATCTTGAAATGTTTTTGCTTGGACCAGTGTCTTGTCATGCTTGTTCATGCAAGTTCAGTGTTTAGTACTGCGCATAATTTAGAGTAGTTGTAGACGTATGAAATTGAGTGTAATGTTTAGTTAGTTATTGCAGATAAAGCCTAGGTGTTTGTTTAGTTTAAGTTAGAGTATGGCTGTCTGGATAGCGGCTTTGACCTGTTTTACACCATCTAAGCAAGCTCTTAGTAGCCGTATTAGCAACCACTCTAACACACTTGTTAGCTTGTTAGCTAGAAATATTTTAGTGTTACTTTAGAATTCATCAATTGCATATTGCCAGTACGCCGCATCTTGTCTAGTCTTCTAATTTGTTTAAAATTTTTGTTTTACTGTTCAATCGTTTGAAAAACGTTGAACTTGTTATTAACATGTACAATTTAACAAATATCATGTTTTTGATAGAGTGCAAAAAGCTTAGAACGACAAAGTATTAAATAGGATACTAATCTAATGGGAAAATCAAAAAAAGTTTACAACAGTTGACAATAAATTGGTTTTGATGTCATGTGTCAAGTGCCAAAAATCTGATATGCAATTTCTGATAACGATTTACATTGCAAACTTGAATATTCAGATATAAAAATTTAAGACATATGGTTTCAATTTTAAAGATCCTTTTACGATGACCAAATAAACCGTTTTGTGGTTTTGCCATTAAATAAATAATTATTTCATGTAAGAATTGAACAGAGAAATGAATCCAGTTAGCTATACAGTTACAATAAACTAATTCTATAATTACTTGAACTTTGCACAATTAATAGTTTTTTATATGGTTTTTATGGCGGCAAGCAAATCCGGCATAAAACTATGCGGAAGGTTACTTTGATAACCTAAAATATTTATTGGACAATGGCCTAAAAATATACTCTTCTTAAGTTATTTCTTATTACACTAAAAGGTTAGGTTTTCTACAGAGCAGTAATAATTTTGCGAGAACAAGCCAAAATGTCAACCAAATTATTAAAATTGCTTATTAGATTTTTGAAACTTGTTTCCCGGTAACATTAGGTTTATCAAAAATTGATTTGACTTGAGAGGAATAGAATGTGAATTAAAAGTCGGCATGCCTGAACTTGAAACTTGAAACTTGAAATAAAAACCTCCAGTATATCTCAAAAGAAACTAAGAAACTGTTGAGGTAAATACCAGAGCAGGTAGTAAGTTGGATACAATGAGGTTACGTTGTAGTTCCAGTGTATTCTATTGCGATATCACAATCACTATTGCGATATTTTATNCTAAAAGAAATTAATATAACAAAATTTTAATTGAGTAATATTTGTTGTGTAGAAGAAGGAAAATGTAAGTGTTTTTATTTCGAGTTTGTTATAAGTTTCAAACACTTGCTTGACCGTTACATGACCGCTTTCTGAACAAGAAACACGATTAGAATCTTTAAAATAGCACAATTGTGTAAGAAAAGCAACCTAAAAAAGTAGAAATCAATCAGAAAAATCAATTGCGTCTAGAATATTATTTACATCAAACAATTTAAAAGGTTAGTTAGAATTATCAAAATTAATAATCACCATATTTAGTTGCGTAATATACCGTTTTCATACAAATGTTTATTTTGCCATCAAGCTGCAGGGAGTAAATGTAGTAAGAGTACATAAGCAAATGCACCAACAAATTTACAACATTTATAACAAATAATTGTTCAACAGAATGGTACCTCTCACTAAAAAACCTGCATCAGCAGGTGATGAACTTTTTGCGTAGAACAGAACACAGTGTGTACGTCAAGTCGGCCAATATCAGCAAATTTGGCGTAGTAAATCAAACATTACAAATCTTTTTGCAATATGAAATACAGCGCTTAAAGTGCAAAAAAAAATCGTCAATTGACACAGAATTGCATAATAAACTTACGCAACCGCCCAGCCAACCGCAGGCAAAAATCTAAGAAACATTGTAAATTTAAATAATTGGCTTGATTTCGTACGCGGGTCAAAAAACCTTTTAATTATAGCCCAGTAAGCTGCCAGCACAGTGATTATGGGCAACGGCAATCCAAACATAGTATATTGCAATAACTTTTGATCTAATTATGAAATTTGACATAAACTCATAAAATAAAAAAAGTATTTGTACCAATATTTATCATAAAGTGAAATGCACTTTTTATAATTGCGATCATTTTTCTTTTGTAACGTTGTTAATTTCATTTATGCTGATATAACTAGAAACAAAAATAAAAGTAAAGAAATTTAATAAGAAACTGGATAAATTTTCAATTTACGAGTTTAAAACAAATCACAACGAATAATTTATAAAAATATATGTAAAATAATTGCATATTTGTATCCTGCAAGCCAATACTTCCTGTTATTTTAATAACATGTTGCAATTGGACAGACGCGCTTTTTTTGTTTGATGATACATAATCAATAATACCAGCAACCTGAACAACAGTCTGTGTTTAAATTGTCAATCAGACTGCCGACTACGCTAGTTATGATAAATAGACATTTAGTCCATAAAAAATTCACAATTAATTTATACTTTAGTTTAAATAGAAGCAAAAAGAAATTTAAATAGCAATTTTTAATAGCTACATATCTAAAATTTTCTTAAATTTGGTATCACTGGAAAAGTTTTGAACAGTTATATTAAATTATATCAAAAAATTGCAATAGTTTTTGTACATCTGTCCGTTATTTGTCCGTCAAAATGATGAATAATTAGCCGACAAATTTTACAACCTTTTTTGATATTAAACTTGATATGCTTATCATAACTAAAATTTGAGTTTGAGATACATTGATAAACTATTTCTCTAATCAGTAATAAAGTGTATAAGACTTTTATAACACAAAAGTAACGGTTTTATAATTGTGTTGTTTACTATTTACAGGATTTATTTAAAGATGTGCTTTGCTGGCAGTAGTCCTTCCAAAACAAAACATAACCCATTTTTTTCAAATCAGTCTAAAATTTGGTCTGATATTTTTTTACGTCCTACTCAAGTTTTTACGATGTGTTTGATGTAGGGGTTGAAACAGAAATAAACAAATAACTTTGCTTGTAATATAAACATACTTAAATTCTTTTCCTTCTTGTTTAAAACGCATGTAAAAAAATTACATTTGACCAAAGATAGAATTGACATTACAATTAACATCCACAATAAAATCAATTATTTAGGCGCATTTGATTTAGCAAAGTTTTTTGTTGAATTAACTAACGGCGTTTCTTTTGTGGTGGTTGTCGACTGCAAATCAATTACTTCAAAATCATTACTTGTCACTGTAAAATCATAATTAGTAAACCCACTTCCTTTTACTTCTTCGTCTGAAGAGATAAATGGCAATGTTCCATCTGGAATGATTTATTGGGATTTCGTATTTCATAGTATGGTTTGCCAAGTTTTAAAGTCCCCAACGGTTAGGTTTTTATAATAATATATTATTTTATAACTAAAAATATTTGGAGATAATGTACTCCTCTTTAGGGAAATTGAACATGATTGACCGACGATTTTATTTTTATTTAAGTTCATACGATGTCAATTTGTTAGCAAGGTATCATTACAGGTGTTATTATTAAAAGTAAAATCAAAACGTATAATAAAGAATTTATAATGTTGGCGAGAACAAACACCGCACTATTTCGCAATAGACCTGGCGACGGCAACTAAATTAAAAACCTAATATTTTTAGATTAAAAAAATAATAAGTCAGGTGTTACATACTAATCCTTTCTAATTATTTTTACAAATAACTAACATCCAGATACTTCAGTATTCAGGGGTCTTTTATTGTGAGACGTTGCGTGTTAAAACATGAATAATTCCGTTCCACTTAATAACAACGTCCCTCATATTAATTTTATTTGACATACATGTTGTAACTTTGTTAGGCCAATAAATTTCAATATAAAAGTGCTGATATAATACGGTCTTCTAGTTTCTATATTAAAAAATTGTAACATTGCTATGTTCGTTGATAACAATTATATAATATTTCTGTTATGTTGATTATAACCCGTTTAAATTTATTACAAACAGCAACAAACAAATGAAAATTTTATCTTATTAATTATTACCATGGTAATCAACAGCACATTCAAAAGCGCAATAATATTATATTTAAAACAAACAACAATATTATTGCAATAATGTTTATTTATTTTTGTAAAATAGTCAACATGTTGACGACCCAATGGCTCGATGAAATTGCGCAAGTTAAAAACATTTTGCAAGAAAACACAGAACATTTTGACCACTTTCGGGGCTTATTGAAAAAATCGATGCATTTAATTGGATGGATGAATCGAGGGAATTAAGCATTGATTAAAAGGATTCAGTTTTATTTTAGAAATTTTGAACCAATAACTTTTAGGCAAATATGTGTATTATATTAACTGTGGGCAAAATAAATTAATTACTTGCTTAGGTCGATTATTAGGTGAAAAAGTATTGTAAAATAAAATATATTATAATAACAAGTACTTTTTGTGTATTTATGCAATTTCTATCTGTTTAATTTGGACGTAGAATTAAGTAATAATTGTAAATTTTAAAGAAATTATGTGCATTTCTATTGGCTATCGTTTATTCAATTTGACAGTGATTATGAATATTTGGTTTATTAACGACATACAAATTCTAATGGAAAAAAAAATTTTTATTTGTTTTATAGTTAACATATTTAGTACATTTTTTTTTTATATTTTGCAGTATAATAAATAAAAAATGTAAAAGGTTTTTGGTTTTGGCGACAATATGTAGCTTGCTTAACTATTGTGCCTATCAAGAAAACCATCTTAATAATAAATATTTATATAAAAATTTACGCTAATCACTGTTAAGCAATGCTGTTAAATATTTGAAAATAGTAGAACGTCAGTTAAACGTAAGTAATAGCAAAGATAATATCATAAGTTAACGCAAATGCAATTTAAAAGACTACCAGTCTTAAAGTCACCCAGCGGCTTCTAACTACCACATTTAAAATAAGAAACACGTTTAAAGTAGAAAACTGTACTATGTCTATTTTGAAACAACAATGAACCTCCAAATATAGTTTGGTATTACTGTAGTGACACCGAGTCAGTCAGATACTTCGTTTCATTTAGACTGATTTGGTACCCGGCACACGAGCGGCCAACTTACTACACCCTTGGTGCAATTTGAGTAAGAAGTAAATTAAGGAAAACACTGTTTTAAACAATTATTAAAAAATAAAGGTCAATTGGTAAAATTTACACTTGATTAATTTGCCATAGTACCGGACCGACTCTGCTAATTCAGATCGCAAAAGTACTTAGAAACTTGGTAATAATTTTTGTACACCCTCGCAATCAGTTATGTCCTTGGAATAAATTAATTTTTTTTAGATTATTATTTTAACTAGATTTTTTTTTGGAAGAATATAAGCTTAGTAATTTAAGTGTATAAAACCTAAGCTTAAATACAAAAAATTAATCTACACTCAGAGCCATACACCAACAAGCAGCATCCAAATTCCCCTAAGTCCTAAAAGGACAAAACAAGATAAGACAGGAAAAAGAACCGCAAACCGTGGTTATATGTTGCCTTTTCGTAAGTAAAAGAGCACTCCTCACGGGTGACGTTTAATTCTGGCTTTCTTGTGGAAATTGTATGAATGCGTCACCCGCTCCTAAAAGGAGTCTACTTTTTTAAAAAATGACGCCGCGCATGGGAGCACGCGGAACTCCCAAATTATGACTGCAATAGTGGAGACGGTAGCTTGGCTCCGGTTCCTTGTTGTAACAAGAGCCCAAAGTCAGCCCTTTTGTCATTTACAAAGTTTTTTTTTAATTAAGATTGGTTTGTTAGTGGAAGTAACGTCAAACCGACAAGCAATACGTTTTCTTGGAATTTCTAAATTTCAAGAAATGGAAGATACGGTAGTATTACAGTACATTAAATATCTTTAGAGGTGTAATGTATTGTCGCAATTTACTAAACTGCATGTAAGAAAAAATTGCGGAAAATTTTGCGGATGAAGGTGTAATGGCGGTGCGGCAAATGAAGACGCCCAATAATGGATGTACGTTTAATACACCCACTAATTCGGCGAGTATAACTGCGGGCTACCACTGGCTTCCTGTGCGCAAATATGTCCTAGCACTATTGCTAAGTTACTAATGCCCAAAATTTGGGCATACATTTGAAAAGTAAAGCCAACGAAATTGTCTGACACCTGTGTCCGTTGCTTGGACAAATTATTTGGAGGAAACTAGATCCCAAAAAATGCCGGCGTCAAGTCGGGACCAGTCAAGGCTGGTTCTGTAAAAATGCCGGCAAAACCCGGTGCTAACTCAGAGCTGGCTGTGGCTGGTTTTAATACAGCGACGGTTAAAGCCGATCTTACTTCACCGACGGGAGTTTTCTTTCTCCACCATGACGGAGAAATGGAAAAGGCAAAGAGTTTGGATGCGTCTCAATCCACCGTGGATCTAACGCAACCGAAGAAGAAAGGCAGGCGTCTTCCTGGTTCTAAGAACCGGAAAAGGTCATACGGATTCTGAGGTTTGCGTTTGTTTTGATTAATTTATTGTTCAAAATTATTTCATTTTCTATTTTTATTTTTGAGAACAAATAAAGAAGTATCCATACTAATCAACAAAAGACTAAAGAAAACTATCACAAGATAGGAGAACATTAATGAAAAACTAAAAACTGTTAATATGTTAGTTTTAAGTCATAGAATACTAATACTGGGCACGTACAGATTCGAAAACAGAAGAAAAGCTTAAATACTACAAAATACTGCAAGATGTAATAAACAAGATTGAAGGCCAAAAAAAGATAATAGCACAGAACAAAAAACACAGAGCTCAGTTATTAGAAGGTATAGGCAAAAAACAATAAATAGAAAAGATTTTGTTACAGTTATGCAAGGTGCAAAATCTAACAATAACAACGGTTTTTTCAGATATAAAAAGACATACATAAATTTACATGGCACCAAGCCACAAAAGAATAAAGATTAATATTTTAGTACACAATAACAAAACAAAGAACTGCAAGTAAAAGATACACGAGTATACCGTAAATGGAAATGTGGCACAGTTCACTACCTACTGAAGACAGCATAAATAATCTATATCAAAGTAAAAGTAAGCAGAAACTAAAATATATTACAGAGTGTAGCATACTTAAAATTAGTTAGTATAAAACAAAAACACGGTCACCTAGTCCAGATAATACAGGAAGCAGCATTTAAAGCACATGGAATAAAAAAGAAAAAAAAACACAGCACTCCACTCGCCGGCCGGCCGTGCTAGCGTGCGGACGTGCCGCGAGTGCCTGTCCGGTGTGATATAGTTTCATCGTGTAGAAATAGTGTTCTGGTGCCTGTGTTTCTGGGTATAGTTCTGAGTGAGTCATGTCCATCGTTTGACGCATATTCGTCGGAGATTTTCCGGTGGAAACCGGAGATTTTCACG
>JAODGE020003447.1:0-11586 GCA_027574965.2 Ecitophya simulans
GCGACCGCACACTAAATCATGATTGCCCTTACATTTCGCTTACAACAAAAAGGAAAACTTATGCTAAACTAAAGTAGTATGGAGAAAACTTAATACAGTACAAATAATACAACGCAAGACTGCAAAGTAATTCTAAGATAACGTAAATTGAATAACAGCAAGTGGTAAACTGTTTGAATCACAGATGCAAAGTAAATTTCAAGACCATTTGCGTAGTATTTGTTTCGTGTCGTCCGGAATTAACAATCTTCGCTGCTGTTTTGAATGCAACCTTACATGCAATTCAGTCGTCAAGTAAGTCCCGTACAACACGCGCGGCAGCAAGGGCGTTTTTTTGTTGTTGAATATTTTAACAAGATTCAGATTCGTTTGCACCACTCACATAATCTCAACTAAACAAAATTTACATGACATATGTACAAGACACTAAATTAGCGAAAATAATTTACAAATAACAATCTTTGGTTGATTATAGAAAATTCTTAACTAAAATTATACACAAAAAAAGACCAAATGAATTTGAACAGACGCTAATTCACACTTCGCCCACGCTCGCTCTTCGTTGAGATCTCTTGAACCAGTGACGTGCACCTCGTATTCGTATTTCATATACAAAAATTAATAAGCGTGCTCGCCGTTTCGCGCTTAAAAATAATCAATTAAACAATATAATCAGTCTGCTCCTTAATTAATAGTAAACGAAAATCAATAATCAATCAATCAAAAAAAAAGTCATAATCAATCAAATGTAACGATAACACAATGTTGCCAAGTGCGAATGATGCGCGAAAAGTTTGCAAACTGGTTGGTTGTTTAGATTTTGTTTCTGCTTGCGTAGGAAGCTTATCGTCTAGAATTTCATACTGTATATTGTCCGTGGCTTGCAAAAGTTTCTCGACTCGCAGGGCGCACCTGCCGCGTATCAGCCGAACCGCTCCTTGACCAGGAACATGAGCTTCTTCTTGCCCTTGTAGGCGACCTTCATGTTCTCGATCAGCTGGCTGAACTGCGCGACGCCGTCCTGGGCGAGCACGAACGTGTCGCGCGCCTTCGTGAGGAAGTCGATGAAGTCGCCGTAGTGGCGCGGCGAGATGTGCGTGAGGCGCGAGTGCGTCGTGTTTATGTACGCGGCGACGGCCGCCTCGAGGAGCTGCCGCAGCGGCGGCCGGTCGTAGGACAGCGGCTTGATGCCGGCGGCGCAGCCGCGCGACGATCGGTGCGGCGGCATCGCGATGTGCTTGCCGCCGTCGATGGCGGTGGGATGCGGGCAGGACATGCCGGGCGCTGTCATGCTGCAGCGCCGCAGGATGTCGGACAAGACGGTGGCGCACTGCACGTTCTTGACGAGCAGCGGAATCATGTTCGTCAATTCCGACTTGCCGAGCGAGTGGCTCAGCGCGCACGCCCAATGTATGTCGCTTATGGCGGGATGAGTATCCTGGAAGACGCGTAAAATGGTCGCCGCTAGAGTTGGCCTATGCACATCGGAAACAGGGACTCACTTGGTTGTACGCTAAATGCACGTTCTTCATTGCGAGCACGGCCAGTTTGTACGCCCGGGTCGGGTAACCGCGATGCTCCATATATCTGGCAATGGTGAAGAGCTGCGAGGATGTCATGATATGCGACGCCGCCTCCACGACGATCTGGTACGCCGTCTCGAACGCCAGCGGTTCGTTTTCGCACAAGGTGAGCGCGTTCAAGGCACAGTTAGGCGGGTCCTGAACAAGCCAAAAGTCTCATCAGTTTCCCATCACAACGCCGCTAACGAACATTTTCGGCATACCTTAGTGGCACATTGCAGTGCGAGCGTTCTCGCACAGCTGGACAGCTCGTCCTGCTGCACGAACGCCAGGTTGAGACGCATGAGCGTGCTCGGCGACATGACGGTCGTCGCCACGGGACCGGTAGCCTCCGTCGGCGTGAAGAACTGATACCAGTTCTGCATGATCGTGATGAGCGCTTCGACGCCCACCTCGGTGGCGCACGTCACCAGCCACCGCACCATCTCGCGCCGCCGCCAGTTCAGCGAGGACAGCGTCATGCGCATCACCTGCAGGCCTAGTTCAAAAGCGACGCTAAGCAGCGTCGGATGTCGCGGACCGTTCTCAGGTGTCGCGAAGCGAAAGGCATCCTGCGCCAGCTTGAACAAGTGCGACGAGGAATGGATGTGTCGCTGGGAAGACTCTAGCACCGTGCGCAAACGCATAACTTCGCCTGGTCAAAACACACGCAAACACACACACACAAATTGATTCGTTAAACCGTCGTCGAGAACGGAGGCGCGTTAATTACCCTTGGCCGCCGACAACATCGTGCTGCTCAACGTGCACTGCTGCGTCTCGATGTGCCCCAAGGTGAACCATCTCGGCGAGCGGCTTATCATCAGCGAGCTGGAGGCGTTGCCGCCCATCGGATCGTCCGAGTCCTCGTGCTCCTCCAGCAAGGGCAGACGCATCGCGCGCAAGCCGACGTCGTACGCCAGATCGGGATCGCAGACGAGCAGCGATTGAAACATGAAGCGCGCGAAGGTGTGCATCGGAATGCTCTCCGGATGGATGCCGATGCCCAGGCCGCTCGCGGGCCCGCCCTCCAGCAGGATGATCGCCTGCCGGCGCAGCACCGCCATCAGATTATTATCGCCTTCGATCTCCTGCAGCTTGGCGATGAGGCGGTCTTCCTGCTTGCACGCCTTCTCCTATTACCGAACAGAGATGAGCGTCGAACGCCCCCAACAATTAAGCAAAACAATTAATACCTGAGCGTATAAGCCGACCGGCATGATGCGCTGCTGGCCGAGGCCGATCAAGGCAACTTCGAAGGCTAGAGTGAGATACGTTTCGGAGCGGTCGCGCGATCCCACGACCGAAACGTGATGGTAGCGCGGCCGAATGTTGTGCTGGTCGTCCATGCCGACCAGGTCCAGATAGCTGGGCGTTCGCGGCCGCTGGTCCTCGGGCACGATGGAGGCGTCGGCGAGCGTGTCGAACAGCGTGCCGATCGGATCGAGCGGATGGCCGACCCAGCCGTCAGCGTTCGCCGGCGCGCTGCTCGACGTCGTCGACGTCGACGAGCCGGCGACGCACTGGCCGGCGCATCGGGACGTGCAGGGCTTGTTCGCGGCGTTCGCTTTGCTCGTGCCCGCCGCCGAGGACGCGCCGCCGCCACCGCCGCCACCGCCAGCACCGCCGGCACCGCCACCGCCGCACGCGGCCTGCTGGCTCTCGTTCCATCGCTTCTGAGCGATGAGCTGCTGCTGCTTCATCGTCCGCACCACGGACACGGCCAGCCGGAGCGCCGCCTCCATGTGGCCGTGCGAGCGCAGCGAGTCGACTCGGGCGGCGCACAAAGGTATGGGCTCTGGACGAAACACAAGTTCAACGTAAGCATCGACACTGCGATCAACAAGCATCCTACCATTCCACAAGGGCTGGCCCTGAGGATTGAACGTCCCGGAAGTAGAGTTGTCCGGCACGTGCGAGCAATAAACGTCGCTGGACAGGATGTTCTTCAAGTGCATGTTGTCCCATGACATCGAGACCGCATCGAGCGCCCTGCGAGCAAAGCGACTTCGTAATTTTCGCATCCAAATCGGACGAACCACCGCCAACGCACCTATGAAATACTGTCCTAGGTAAAGCTGGTGCTGACTTAGAATGATTCCCTGATAAACGTAATCGCTTGTTATTGTTCCTACTGTAGTGGTAGCTGGCGTCATCGTCGTCCGAGCTGCTGGAAGAATCGTACACCGGCCTGCCGCGGTCCCTGTCGCGTTCCCGCTCGCGGTCGCGGTCGCGCCGCTCGCGTCGATCGCGCTCCCTGTCGGCGTACCTGTCCCGTTCGTGGCGATCCCTGTCGTGGTAGTGGCGATCGCGGTCGCGATCTCTGTTCGCGTACTGCAAGCAAAACACGCCGCCAAACGTTTAGCAATCGACGCGCGCAGGTCCGGCCACACCTAACACCAAGCAATTACCGAATCGCGCTGATTCGTCTGGTGCAGCCGAAAGTCGGGATCTTCCGGCGGACAGACGTCGATGTGCGTCCACTTCTCCAGCAGCTGCTTCCACTGTTGTTTCTCGTGATTTGTACAATTCGGATTTAATACTATGCACACCCAGAGCGAGCCTGTGGACAACAGCGGACGGCGACCGCCCCCAAAAGGCATTAGACTCGAACATTGCGCCGAGCGCGGTCGATCCAATTTATTATTTTTTTCACGCGCGTTCGTCGAACTTTGTCGCGCAAATGTTTTCGCGGCCGCGCGCGCGTCTGTGTTTGCGCGCGCGGCGCGCGAGGTGAATGAGGTTTGTATTTACCGAGCTGATCCCACAATTGACGGCACTTATCAGTCATAGCCTGGCCTTGGATGCGCCACAGCTGCAGCCTGGGATCGGATAGGAACTGTTCCGTGATAAGCGTCAACATGCGCGCGCCGTTCGAGTCCTGCGCTCGCAGCATTTCTCTGACCTGGAAAATGCGAAAAACGTGCAAACGCTCAGCGCGCGCTCGACGCAACGAAAAAAAAAACGCGCGTACCTTCGAAAACAGCGAGTTCAGCTGCTTGTTGGCGTTGTAGTAGGCGCCCTGCGCCAGATAGGACTTGACCTGCTCGCAGACCTGCTCCTCGTCGAGGTGCCAGGTGTGGTCGTCGTCGGCGGAGGCGCCGGCGGTCGGGTCGGGCGCCCCCGGTATCTGATTGATTTCGCTGCGCTGCTGCAGAATCTCGTCGGCGAGCTTCTGCGCCGTCGGCAGCACTTCCGTGTGATGCTCTGAGATCAGGTACTGAACGAATTTCTGTAGCTGTTGTCGGTCCATTTGCAGGAGCGTTTCTGCAAGGCACGAAAGCAAACCGATGCGTTAAAAGAGAGAGAAAAAAAAACACGCCGCCGACGACGACGATAAACAACAAAACACCTGCGGACATTGAAAAAAAAAACCACCAACAACATAGAGGCGCAATCGACGTGTAGGCGAGGTAAATCGCCGTCGCCACAGGTGATGGGAAAAAATCCGGGTCGGCGTGTTGTCGAGGGTCGGTGTTTATGCGTGTTCGGTTGGTTGCGGGGGCGGCGATCGCCGCTGCCGCCGCCGCCGCCGCCACGGCGCGGCGCGACCCAAACGCGCGCCGCTTAAAACCGATGTGCTCGTCCGCCGGCGGCAAAGGAGAGCTCCGCTTTAATAAATAATAACACGTTTCAATCCTGCGGGCCCTCCATCAAACATGTACCCCGTCGCGCGTCGTCGCCGCCTCCGCCGCCGCCGCCGCCGTCGACGACGACATGCACGAAGAGGACGAATAACAACTCTTCCAACATGAAACGCGGATTAAATTTTTAATTTTCAACTTGCGCCGAAAAGCAATCGCGAATTCATTGAAAGCTCGCCAAATCGAATTTCCAACACCCCTCGGAACCTCCTCGAATATGTATATTAAAAAAAAAAACGCGCGCGCACACACACAATTTCGAATCGGCCATTATTTGCGCGGCGAATTTCCCGCATAGCGAATTTTCCAATATTAAAGTTAAAATTAAAACAACTCTCTGCAAACTCTCTCAAATCGCATAGCTCTCGAAGGCGAACCGCCCGTCGATGCGAGCGACGGCTGAAAATCAATGAAAAATCCGCGAGTTCTCCCCGACGATCAAAGGCGCTGTCCCCCCACCCTGCTGGAGGAGATTCCGTGCGCGCCGCGCGTCGCATCGTTCACGTAACGCGCGCCGAGAACAAACGAGCGACGCGCGCGAGGCGCAAAAAGCCGAACGCACGATAATAACCAGCCGGGCAAGGCTCGAGCCCGGGCGCGCCCGTCGAGGAGGAGATGAAAGGGAGTCGGGCGCGCGCGCGCGATGACGGCGACGCTTTCGAAGCGGCGCGGCGCGGCGCGGCTCTCGGCGCTTCCAGCCGCGTCGTCGCGTCGCGTCGGCCGGGGGCCCCATCTGCAATGCAAATTCGAATTCGTCGACGCGCCATCATCGTCAGCGCGCCGAGCTGGCCGAGAATAAACGCCGCTCCGCCTCGCCCGCTTGCACGCGATGAATTTATGCATGCAGGCAACCCGTTCGACTAACCCGACCGCGCCAACAAACAGGCGCCCCTTTATCCCCCCTCTACCGCCCGCCCGCCGGCAGACGCGCGTCGTCCGTGCCCATATCGAACAAATTGGGAGATCGCGCGATCGACGCGCTTACTTTCGACCGCCTCGTCGTCCGGACGTGTAGCGCGCGTTGCGCAACCGCCGGTGTGCGCGCCCGCTCATCATCGTACGTATGCGCGCCGAAAATTAGCATACTTTTCGAGGCTAATTTATTTAAATGACAAATGCACACGCCGCCGCTGCTCGGGCACGAACTCTGAATATGAATAGAGCGCGCGCGCGACGAGGAGCGACGCAACCGCGCGGCGAATAACGCCCAGTATGCCGAGCATGTGCCTCCTCCCTCCCTCCCTCCCTCCCAGCCCCCCGCCAAGCCGGTGCGTCCGCCACCCTTTATCTTCAATGCGGGGCTCGCTCACCTTATTATTGCTTATAAATTATGCGCGCGCGCGTTTTGATGAACTCTCCGGGCGCAACCGCGCGCGCGTTCGCTGCAGGTCTCGCGCGACTCGGGCAGGCGAAAGGTCCGCAAATAAACATGGCGCTATTCAAAGCCGGCGAGGACAGGGGGAAGAGGAGCCCAAACGCAGACTCGATAAGTGGCCAGCCGGCGCGGCCATCTTGTCCTTCGGCGGTTTTTCCATTCGCGCGCAATAAAGAAAGCGGCGCATGCATCAAACATACGTTCATTCGGCTTCGGTAGTCGCTGCGGTCCCTGCAGCGACGGCGGCCCGTCGAAACGGATTGAAGTGCGGCGGCCCACACGGCGGCACGACGGGCAGCGCGCATCCGAGTGTGTCGATAGGAAGAGACAGGGGACCTGCCGGCGCCGCCCGCCGCCTGCCGCAGAAGGGAATGCGTGTCGTGCTGCACACGACGCGAGCTTTAAGTGGCTTTAATTCGCTGCGCATCGCGGCGCTATTAAAGCGGATGTGCGCATCGCGAGCGCGGCGCGCGCCGACGACGACGCGGACGCGCCAGTCGGCGAAAGCGACAGACGACGGACGGCACGTCGTTGCGTCGGCGGCGGCGGTAGCGGCGGTCGTGCGTCGCCGAAAAACAACAGAAAACACGCCGCGAAAACATGGAAACAGAGGGACACGAAATGCGACGGCGGCGGCGGCGGCGGAGGCGGCGGAAGCGCGAGCGCCAGCCGACCGATCCGATCGATAGCCTCTACCCCTCTCGCGCTGCACGTTGCGTAAACATTTCGCGCGCGCACACACACGCGCACATCCACGACCCCGCGGCCGAACGACCGGCTCCAACACGCGCGCGCGCATCTTCAACTGGTCGCGCGCCACCGACACCGCTAACACCCCAATGCCGCCGCCGCGAGCGCGCTCCGCATGCAAATTCGGCTTTGCGGCGCACACACACACCAGCAAGATTAGATAAAAAAAAAAACAAACAAACAAAACGCTTGTCGGTCGTTGCGCTGCACAACCTCTGCGAGAAGGCGCCCGATTCGGGGCGTTATGCGCAATAGGTGCGGTTATTATCGAGCACGGATTTTTTCGCGCAAATCTTGCACTTCACACAAAGCCCCAACAGCGGTCGGCAACCAACCGCACACCGTGCGTGAACTCGCCTATGTTGGCTTAGAGTTATCTTGACCGAATCGCCGTCAATTCAAGTACAGCCTGTATATGAATCGGGCGCAAGGCATAAATCACGATTTCCCACGTCTCCAACACCTACAAACCGCGCGCGAGCGTGCGCTCTCGTGCATCGCGGATAAATTAAGGCGAGGTGCTCGTAATTAATTTTCAGCACTTCGGGCGGCGACCGCCTCCCACGCGTGCTGCTCGTCGTGATATCGCAATCGATTGCGACATCGCCGACCATTTCTTTCAAACGCCGCGCGGTAATAATTGCGACACCGTAAATTACGATGAGACGGCGGCGGCGGCGGCATGCGCAATTTGGAAACGCAGCGCGTGCGGCGGCGAAAATTGGAAACGGAATGAAAAATATCCACGCATGCATGAATAATTATTTATGCGCGGACTCGGCCATTCATTATTTAGTTCCGAACTGGTCGTTAGTTTAATTGGACCCCGTGCGCCGGTGGAAGTCGTACCAAATTAAACAACCGAAACGAGCCGCGTAATAACCAACCGAGCCGCGTAGGAAAGATGGCGGCGCGCCCCGTCGACGTGGCGTGCGACGGCCNCGGCCACGGAACGGCCGAGAGATTGATGCGAGCGACGCGACGGCGTCAGGTAAGAAAAATTAGCGGGCCCCCGTCGCTGCGAAAACACCTAGTGTTGTCCGAATTGCCTAAACGTCAGAACGAGAGCCGGCCGTGCGGAGATATCTTCGAGGCGGCGGCTCGAATCGTTTTCTCTACCTGAAAACACGAATTTAATAAACGACGCGCGCTGCTCGACGCGTGTTTTTCGCTGCGCATTCGATTCGTTGTTTATTTTTCATCTGCCAACACCGAAGGCGCTGCTGCTGATGGGCAGACGGCGCGCGGCCGAGTTTCCCGAAAAGTGGGAGAACGCTCGCCCGCTCGAATTCTTCTCGATCGAATCACGCGTGGCACAACACGCCGAACGCCCGATAAATCGTGCCGAAACCACCACCACACCCTACGCATTATCCCGACGAAAGGCGCGCGCGCGCGCGCAGCAACGTGTCATTAGGGCTAATCGAACTTTTCGACCAAACGTCAAATTATCAGAAAATCGTAACAACGTTCATTCGCCATTATGAGGCGCCGCGCCGTCGTTTCGAGCGCATCGCGGTAGTAATTTCGGGATCTCGCACTAAAGCCGACCGCATAAATAACCCGAGAGCTGCTGGTGGCCTAGAAAACCGAAGCGGGCGAAGTGCGCAGCCGTTGAAAGCGTTTCCTCTGGGCAGAGTCTCGTCGCATCCCGACGCCGCAACCCCCTCGGAACCTGGCAGCCGCAGGTCTAACAAGTGTGCGCGCAGGTGGCACGCCAACACGCTTCAATAGAGAGGAGCATCGAATGCGCACGTGTAGAGAGGGAGGGGGGCGACAACCCCGAAACGAAAACGTCCGAACGCACGATCGAAGAGAAGGAGGACAGACAAGACGCCGACGACGACGCACGAACGCATAATACTATTCGAACCCCGCGCACGTTCGCCTGGGCATCGAGGGAAACAAGTGGCGAAAGGATTTTTATCTGAGACACTAAATAAAATAACATCTCAATCCGAGAAAGGTCCACGACTGAAAACAAAAAGCGCTAATAGAGTTACGCGCACGCAGACGTCGAGGACGTGCGGGTATTCCTAAAACAAACAAACATTCAACATTCGACTAGTCTTGTCTCATCCGAAGAGGAGCAAGGCATACAACTAGAAAGAAGGCGAGAACGACGTGGCGACCGTCCGAGAGAACCTGCGAACGACCTTGGAAGCGAAAAGCGGAACGACCGTCACAACAAGCCAAATTCGGCCGAGCTAGCGGGACGTCTAATTGTAAGTCTACTTCTAGTTCGACGTGGAGATGATGGAACACTCACCCGAAATGGGCACTCGCAGGCGCACGCTTTCCGCGTTCCGTATCCGATACAAGGACAACGCGACGACGTGCTGGCACCAAAAGATGTCCTTTGTCTCGCAGCTGCACGTCACCGACGTGATCTTGCATCTGGAACAGAAACGCGCGCGTCACCCAAAAACGCGACCCTCGCGATGCGACGGAGTGCTGCTGCTACTGCTGGCGCGCTTACCTGTCGAAACTGACCGAGACTTTGAACCTCTGCGGCGGCTCCGGACTGCCGCCGACGACGTTGCCGCATGGTAGTGCCGCCGGCTGGGCGAGCCGACTGCCCGTGACGACGCCGCTCAAGTGGAAGCCTGCAACGCAATCATCACACACATTACAAACGTGGCGCCGCCGCACAAGTTTTTCGCGTTTTCACTTTCCCGGCCGGCATTTCGACGTTGCGCGCGATTCGCGGCGAAATTCGTTCGCTCGCGCAATCGGCGAATTCGACGAAACGCGCAACATTCGAAGCATTCACACGACTTGCCGACACGCTATCACCGCGCTCCATTTTGTTTTTCACGCGCGATTAATTAACAGTCCAAAGTGTACGCGGCGCGAACGAGAATCGTGCAATTATCGATTCGAATTATCATCTGTGTTTTATGTAATATATACATATATATGTATCCTCCTTGGAAGGCGATGAAAGCGCGAGGAGACAAATTGGTTTCGGTTCGGCGGTCGTTCGTCCAGACACGAGTCGTTTACGCGCTCCGACGCCTCCCTTTTCGTTCGCCGCCCCCGCTATCGAAGAGGGCCATCGCTCATTCGCACGTCCGGCGCGTCCCTCGCCGCCGCCCACGTCTTTCGCGCGACTATTATCTAATCTCTCCGGCTGGTTTCCCGCCGGTTTCGTCGACGTTCCGCGAGACGGTCGCGGTCGACAATGGCGCTCGCGTCGCGCCGCCATTGCGAGACGCGCAGCGCGCCGTGCGTGTGTGTGTCTCTGCGCGTAATCGGACGGAAACGCGAACAATTTCCGGCCGCGGTCGGGCGAGCGCGCGAGTGATTCATCCTCTCTCCTGTCCGCGCTCGCGTCGCGCCGTCGTCTGGTCGGCGGAGTCGCGACCGCGACGACCGTCGATCGGCGGCGCCTCGGCCGCGTCGAAATTCGGCCGTCTCGCGAGAGCAGGTAGAGAGTGAGGACGTGGAGGAGGAGGTGGAGGCAGGCGCGCGCGCGCTCGAGCGTCCAAGATTCCGAGGGCACCGCGGGCAATACGCCGCGCGCGGCACACACAATACGCGAGCCACATAAACAAACTTAGCCTTGAGAAAGATGCAGCCGAACGCGGCGAGCGCCGCGCGCGCAGCAGGCAGGACAGGGTCACACGCGCGCAGGAAGTATGTGGTCATGGCTGTGACGGTCAGCTCGTCGTTCGTCGACGTCGCGACCGTACTGCGCGTGCGCGTGTGCGTGCGAGCGCCATGCGGTTCGGTCGGTCAGTAAAAGTCATTGAAACGCGTAACTGCAAGTAAAAGCCACTCGCACACACACACACACGATAGACGGCAACAGTCCGTCCACAATGGCGATAAACTGCCGGGCGAACGGGCGCTCCACTAAACGTACACATGCCAGCGGAGACGGGAACAAGGACGGCGACACGAAGCCACACGGTGCCTAATGTTAGTCGACAATGCCCTCCAATTCGAGGAGGTCAAACGAGTTCACGCACGATTCGATCCTGTCGATCGTCGCGCCCGCCGCTCGCGAGGCTTCTTCCTCCCGACCGCTGCCGCCGCCGCCCGTCATCATCAGCCGTAGAGCATTTCGCCGGCACGACGTCCGCGAGACGTCGCTTCCCTCATCTCCGCGCGGTGCCCCCGTCCGCCCCCCGGCGGCCGGCTCCACCTCCGCCCGCATGCATGCATGCGCATTACGAGCGACGGCCGAGCAGATTCCGTCGATCGAAGGTCGTCCGGTCGGTCGACGACGGCCGCATCGACTTTTTGCGCG
>JAODGE020003463.1:0-28200 GCA_027574965.2 Ecitophya simulans
TACCTCTTTGCACATTTGCCAAAAATTGAATGCAATGTTAATATTGTTGAATCCCATCTCGGAAAATATTAACGTCAGACAAAATTGGTTTGTGCCATTCGAATCTACCTTCAATTCTGAGTCGATTAAACCAGATTAATTTGATTTTGAAATTTTGACATTTTTGCGAAAAGTGCAAAGAGGTACCTCTTTGCACATTTGCCAAAAATCGAATGCAATGTTAATATTGTTGAATCCCATCTCGGAAAATATTAACGTCAGACAAAATTGGTTTGTGCCATTCGAATCTACGTTCAATTCTGCGTTGATTATGCTAGTTTAATTTGTTTTGAAAAATTCTCCATGTTATAATTAATATATCCTTGGAATTAATTAAACTTCAGTTATTATTAGATAATATTATAGTTAGATAACAACACTTTGTAATATTTTTGACAGACTTCCACAATTACTTTTTTTCACTATAAGCAACCAAATATACACGAAATATTTAGTCTAGTTAGTTTCCACTAAAACAATCATAACCGAATTTTGCAAGAAACATTGTGAAAATTGAACTTTAAGTTGCACAATTTGCGTATTTACACCGGTCAAAAATGGCCCATTATAAAGGAGCAGCTTCCGACGCAGGAAGAGCGATGCAATTGATGAAAAAGCGCGAGCAACAGCTTCTGGACATCGAAATCCGAAAGAAAAAGATTGAAGATGAACTCAAACTCAACCGAATCGAGAATAAGTTTGCGACACATTACGATGCTGTGGAACAACAACTCAAAGTAAGTTGTAGCATATTTTTTTCAACTAAAACTTTTCATTGATTAACACTTTCCAATGACCCAGAGCTCCACAATCGGTTTGGTTACGCTCAATGAGATGAAAGCCAAACAAGAGAATATAGTTAAAGAACGCGAGAAGAAACTTGCGCAAAAGCAAGCCGAAAAAGAGCGCGAACGACAAAAGGAGATTGAAGCCAAACAGGCAGAGAAAACTAAACAGAAACGACAAATTCAAAGTTTGTCATTTAACGTCAACGAGGACGACGAAGCGGACGACGCGGAAAAATCCGACGAGGACGAGGAAGAAGAGGAGGAATCTTTCGACTCGTGGAAGCGGTCGGCCAAAAACTTTAAGCCCACCAAGAAAATCAGGAAAGATCCGACCGTGGACACGAGCTTCCTGCCGGACAGAGAACGCGAGGAGGAAGAGCATCGTCTCCGCGAGGAGCTGCGCCAGGAATGGGTGGAACAACAACAGAAACTCAAAGAGGAAGAGATCGACATCACGTTCAGCTACTGGGATGGGTCGGGACATCGACGAACGGTGCGCGTCAAGAAGGGCAATTCGGTTTATCAATTTCTGCAGAAAGTGCTAGAGCTTTTGAGGAAGGAATTCTCCGAATTGAAAACCGTCATGGCCGATCAGTTGATGTACGTTAAAGAGGATTTGATCGTCCCGCACCATTACACATTTTACGATTTCATCGTTACTAAAGCTAGGGGAAAGTCGGGCCCGTTGTTTCAATTCGACGTTCACGACGACGTCCGACTCGTTAGCGACGCGACCGTAGAGAAAGAAGAATCGCACGCGGGCAAAGTCTTGATGAGGAGCTGGTATGAGAGGAACAAACACATTTTCCCTGCCAGCAGGTGGGAGCCTTATGATCCCACTAAAACCTACGATAAGTACACCGTCAGTGATAAAAGTTCAAAGCATTCATAATCGCTTTCAAACATGATGCAAACACAATAGAAATTAAGAAATTCCCACATAGCTTCATTATTTTATCCTCGAGTTGACTTTTGGTATGTAAAAACTAAATATGTTTACTTTTCTATGCTGTAACGAACGGCTGCTTTTGTACGGAAGGTAAAGCCGCTAATATTTCAGCGTCTTCCGCAAAAATCGGTTCGTTTTTCCTCCTAAAGAAATCATGATCGTGCGGGAGACGCTCGACGACGTCCGTAGCCCAATGGTGCAGGATACAGCGCACGTTGACTTTCTCTAAGTTATTGATCTGTAGAAACCATAATTAAATATAAATTAAGACTACAAATTATAACGTGTTTACCGTTACTGTGACAAAGAACTCTTTCCCTTCATAATCCATGTTGGGGCCTTTAATTTCCTTGCTGGGCATTGTTATTGTTTCAGTGGGAACATGAAAACCGCATCTTCTGAAGCAAGTTTTGATGTGCCAAGCTTTTAAGGTCCATGGATTGTCTTTGTTCATGGTCACAGTTAAGCTGAGATTTGATAATAAGTTGACACACTAGAAATGATAGACAATTATTAATTTCAGAAGACATTTTCATGAGCCGAAAGGTTTTGATGGATTTTAGGAAGTTTGTTTATAACCTTACCCTTTGTGCTGTTGGTGAACTATGCTCCAGGTCTGTAGCCTTAGTATCAAAATCTTTATACTTTTCCACCATTTCTGGTGATGCATATACTGCCAAACCAGGTAAAAGTAGTTTGTTGTATGCCAATTGTGGTCGGAGCGAAAGTTTATCGCCCATTTTACCAAAGCCATCAACATATTGAGTGAGAATAACTTCCAGGTCTGGCTGTCTTTCCACTGAAGTGTCTTTAACTAAGTCATAGATGTAGTGTTTATTTCGGAGACGCTTTGGATCGCATCCGTTTTTATGCAAATATGGTTGGTGTCTTCGTTTTAGAATGAAAGTGGTCTGTGAGCAACCAAAATATTAATGGATATGTCGTTCCGAGGCCGGATAACTTACTCTAAGTTGCTGATGCAGTACCGTTTCGGCTCGTAGAGTTGATGTCACTATTTTACTCAACGATTTCCACATTTTGAAAGTTTATTTAACAACTGCAGAGTGAAGATTATGTGAGGTTAACTCGTCGACACATGAAACTGAAGTTGATTACTGCAAAAGTTATGACACCGTGCAACGATTCGCCAGTAGATGTCGCTGGCATTCGGTTTCGTCGCATTTCCAGACGTACGAGGCGACGCGTCGAAATCTGCATAAGAAATGCGGTTTGTAACTAAAATATAATAAATTCGAATTAATTAAAACGCCATAAATCTAGTTAATTGCACTCGACGCGCGTAAATTATACAATTCGCTTTGGCGGCGCGCGCCGTCGGTCGAGCGAATCAATTTATATTAATTCGTTATTCGTATTTTACGATGTTTTTAGTGTCGACGCCGGCGCGATACGGCCGCGCCGTCCGGCGATTTTATTAAATCGACGACGTTTAATCGGCGCGAGCGCGCGCTACCCAATAATAATAAACTCCGCGCCTATTTATTTATTAGAAAAATATGCGCGCGTCTTCATTAAGCCCGACGGAATCGCGTTATTAACGCGTTATGTCAGCGCCATCGAGCGTGAAACGTTCGCGGACACTTGCGAACACGTAGCGCCAGCCCGCTAACGCATCAAAACGCGATGTTTACAGAAAGACATAAAACACGACAGTAATTACATCAATTATCACATAACCATTAAACAACCCGTCGCGCGCGCGCATCTCGACGGAATATTTAGGTTAAGCAAGGTTGGATTCCGCTCGCGTCAGCAGACGGCTTGAGTGACACGCGCGTTGCTTTTTCGAGCGGCGTGAAACAACTCGGAAACACTTAATTGATAACGCGATCAGAAGCACGAGTTTCGGATCGACTTTGACTGCCTTCGCTTTGATTAACTTTAACATTAACATTAACCAGCAGCCGGTTTGCCGGTTTCCAGCTTCCTGCCGCGTCGCGAACGAATTTGTACGAGCGCGCGCGCGCCGCCAACAGATTTGTCTAATTCCACGGCGCGCCGCGTGATCGGGTTTAATTAAATTCCATGAGATAACGAAAACGCGCGCGCCGACCCGATCGAACGGAAATTGATGCTCGATTAGATCGCCTCGTCCACGTTGCAACTCCGCGGCGTGCCAGCGACTCTCCCGAAGAAAAAATCGCAATACGTATTAATTATTAATTAATAATTATCGATAGGGTCGGTTGACTCGCGTCTCTCGCGGCGTTCGATGCGCGGAAAGTTCCGAAACGATTTGCTAATCGCCGCTACCATTCTCGAAAAACGCTGTTGCGCGCTCGCAACGAACGCGCCTAGACAATGTTTCGGCCGGCGCGCTGGGCACGGCAATTAACGAACGGCGCGCAGTTTCTGTTTTTCGTAATTATACGTCGCGCCGTCGGCGATAATTATAGTTTTCGGGCCTCGAGACCTTCGGCCGCGTCGAGTGCGCACGCAACGACCGCCGAACGGGCGGACGTTCTATGTGGGTCATGCGCGTGCGGCGGGATCGAGAGTGATTGCGACGGGGCGCGTGATTGAGCGCGCGTAAATCATCGGATCGGGCGCGAAATTATCATCCGGGGGCGCGCCATAAATTCGGCGAATCGCATTTCGCGCCCGGCCGAAAGTCGATGAACTTGTCCGGTGCGAAGGCGGCCGTCGATCCAGAAGGGCCGATCCGCCGATCGGATTTGATGATAGCGACGCGCCCGTCCGACCGGCGCAACCACACCCAGCGTTTATCAAAATTACATACTTTTCGTCTCCGTCCGTTCGGCGCGTCTGCGGCGTCGTTTTGCTTCGACGTAATGAGCACCTTTTAAACATTCAGGGAACCGTCGCAGCGCCTCGACGAATCGCGCCGCCGCAATGGAGGCCGCGCAGTTTCGACGCTATCCCGACGAAGATTCGAACAATTCCGCGTCTCGTAATCTACGGTTAAGTAATTTAGTAGCCGGAATCGGCCGCGGCGGCACGAAGGAAGTCAATTTATAATGATTGATACATCCTTTCGAGCCTTGCCCGTCGAACCGACGTCGATTTCATGACTTACATTTTGCTCGGCTGCTTACATCACTCCGTGTCGCGGATGTGCTCGCAGTACGTGTTTCAGCCTCTGTAATGTAGGCAACACATTACGCTAGCATTGCGCTTCGTCCGTATTCCGAGAGATGGAGTCGTAATAATTCGTCGGCGCAAAAAGTATTTTTAGTCGGGGGGTTTCGTTGGAACGGCTCAAAGCTCGTTTTGCGATCGTTCGTCGAATAAAATAAATATCCCGAGACGCAGCGGCCGCGAGAACCGTCGGGCTCTTCGAGAGCTTTTTCTCCTTTTTGGTGCTTTTATTGCGATTACTGGTTCGCCACATTTTGTCGAATTGAATGCGGACCTTTGTGTCCACTCTCCGAAGCGGCGTCTTGTTGTCGTCGTTGTTGTTTTCTTCTTCGTCGTCGAGTCCTGCGGGCCTCGTTTGCGTACGCCGCGCGCGTTTTTTTTTCTCTTCTTCTTCCCGCGCGCCGCACGAAAATAACATCGGGGCATTCGATAAGTGGATGGAATGCGTCTCGTTAAAACGATGAGAGGCAGATTAGGCGGAAAGATATTCATTACCGAAAACGATGCGACGATCCGCTCGCGTCCCGCGCGCGATGCGTTACAATATCCACGACGCCGTCGGCTTCGGTTTCGTCGTCGTCCGGATCGAGAATCCCTTCGGTCGCGCGGCGCGGCGCGTGTTATGGTAATAAATCGCCGTCGCGCATCGTCCTTCGTCGGCGACGTCTCCAGGCTCGTCGCGGTCGTTTTTCAGCGCGCCGCGGCGAAAAGAACAAATCGAAGCGACGCTGCGACGCGATTGCCTCGGCCGCGCGTTCGCGTTCGTCGCATTGTATCGCGTTTAATGAAGTTTCGAAGTTGCGAACGCGCCGGCCGAGGCGTCGTTTGCAATTTAAACGGCGGCGACATTTCCAATTCATGCGGTTAAAATGCATTTCGAACTCCGCGCAAATAGAGCGCCGCGACCGGCTGCAAAAATGGCCGCGAGCGCAACGCGGCTCGTTAATAATTCATCATTATCATCTTCCGACTAACTGGAAGCTCGACGCGCGACGACGACGACGACGACGACGAAGCTGCGTGCCCTCGGACGGCGGTAATCGATGGCAGGCGGCCTCGAGGTCCACAGGTGCCGGATTTCAACCCTTCGCGAGATCCGCCGCCGGCGGCACAACGCGCGTCTAATTTATCGCGCCTCGATTCGGCCGTCGCCGTCGCAGTGGCGAATGTCCCCGAACCGCCGCTTTGCATCGTCTGCAATTATCAGCTTGTTGTGCGTTTTTTCGGACAGCTGTGTCATTAAACGTTCGAACGCCTCGCCGACGGCGACCGAAGCTCTGGCGCCGCCGAGTGCGGTTATGTTGTAGTCTCCAAGTTGAAGAGGGCGCGGGGCGGGGGGGAGACGTGGCTCTAGTGCCACTCGAACCGCCACAATCTGTCACTTACCTGTCATGCCAAGTAGTGCTTATCGATCGGCGCGCTTTTCGCGCTTTTCGAGGTTATGGTCTCGAGGTGGCGCGTCGGTTTGTCGTGGGTTAGCCGGGGCGGACAAATATCGCGAGCCGTAAAAATCCGACAAACGACGCAACTGATTCCGATATCCTCGTTTCCTGCCTCGAAAATATTTCCTCTCGCGCGCAGGGGCGACCCCTCGATATTCCAATATCCCGACGGCCGGGGAGCTTTCCGCGGCCGCGATTTCCACTTATCAATACAATAAGTTCCCAACTTCCGGCGCGAACGCAACGCGCCGCGCGGGATTTAGTCCGACTCGGTGCGAGCCCGGCACGCATAAGGAGGGACATAAAAATAATAAGCATGTTTGCGGAGCGGTTTCGGCGCAGCGTCGCACCCTCGCACGCGCGGAGCTCTGCATTGCCGACGACCGATGCTCGTTGATTTTTTCGCGTCGCCGAGGCGCAGAATCGTGCTGGGAAATGACGTCCGCGCAAGTGTCGGCGGCGGTGTTCGCGTGATGCGCGCACGAATTTCGTGTGCGGCGTGCTCGGCATCCAACATGGCCGCAGCGGAGGCGCCGCGCGCGTACGTAATGGCCTGTTACCGCTAATGACTATTGGTCTAGTCCAGGCGAATGGCACGATATGCCGTGATCGGAAATAATTATATGCGCGTCCAAAATGGATGGAAAACAACGCGAGCTACGCGTGTCCGGGACGGCCTCCGAGCGGCGGCGTTGTGAAATTCGACGGTGCGTACAAAATGGCCGACGAGAATTAGTTGAAAAGAAAAAGTACCGAGAAGAAAAAAAAAGACAGCGCCGCGAGTCCGCTTCGACGTGGCCGCCATTTTTCTATTTCCGCTCGGTTCGTCGACGCCGGCGGCTTTTTTACTTTTCATCATTGCGCTGCCCGGCGTCGCGATATCGGAGCGCCGCTCGACGTTCTTTATTCGCCGGCGCCCACTTTGTTCCTGTTTTCATTATATTTCGCCCCCGTTTCTGTTTCAATTCGGGCGCGACGAACGGAATCGACTCGCCGAAGAACGCCGCGCCCGTACGCCACCGGTCACGACATCGATTTTCATCCACCGACAACATTATGTTGCAACGCGGCGCTGGAGTCGGAAAAAGACATTCGCCGAGCGAAAACGAAAAAAGCGGTCGCGCCGGAAGCGGGCGCACGGGAGAGAGAGGCGAAGCGCCGGGAAAGCGCTCCGGCTCCGTGCCGCGGAGCGGAGGGACGCTCGCGAAATATTACTTTCTATAATTGAACATAAATTTCATATTTTATAAAACCCACGCGGCGCGATCAAAATCCGCTCGCCGCTCGCCGCTCGCCAACCGAGCGTGGAATTTTCAATTCCGACCGCGTCGTATATGCGATATTCGATACAAACATCGATATCTCAATTCTCTATTTGTGTAACAAACGCAAATAGCACGTGCAGCGACGGAAAAGACAAAAACAAGGTGCGCGGTCGATCCGACAGATGGCGCGCGATGTGCCGACGACTACTGTAAATACGCCGACGATGTCTGAATGAACCGACAAGAATGAAACTGAAGCTCGCGAACTCTGCGCGCTCCTTCAGTGTTGCGTTTATGGCGCGCATGATACATAAAATATTTAATAACCCACTTGCGCCGGGCGTTATTGTCGGCCGTAAAAAAGCGTCCGCCAAAGCGAATCGCGCCACTTATCTATCGCGAAGTGGCCGCGCGAAAGCCGCGAACGCGTCGAGCGGGTCCAAAATGGCGCGATAAGCGGCGCCGGTCGAAGACGCGGCCGCGAATCGCTCGATGGTGATTTATCGCGTTGCGCTGCGATTATGACGTCGAGTTGCGCGACGTGACGATTGGCAGGCCGCCGATCCGCCGGCGGAAACAATAGCGCAGCGAATCGGGCGGCGGGCGGCGGCGCGATTGCCGCGAGCGCTTTTCGATTTCGCCCGGCATATTGAGACGTCGGGCGCATTAACGAGAGGATACTTCGGCGCGCGACGTTGACATCGGCCGGCTGCGGTCGTACGTCAAACGCAGGAGGTTGCGACCGGCCGCGACGAGCACCGGAGTAACCGGAGGAGCGACGCAACGACGGCGCGAAGTTCGGCGGCGAACCGGGGCGCGCAGCAACACTAATGGCGTATATAAAAGTTGAAGCGCGTCATAAATCTAAATCTCGACTGGTTACGGCGACCCCGCGCAGCGTGGAGCCACGCAACGCGTTCGGAGGTTAGACGATCCAAGTGATCTCGCGCAGGATGCGCAGTGGTGGTGAAAAATCATTGATGAAAATCGGATGATTACTATCAAAGTTGCAGAAGTACTATATAGTTCATTTTGATGTAAAGTTCATTTTGAGCGACACGCTGAACAATGCTTAGCACTATTAGAAAGGTGATAAAACGCAGAATATTAATATGTTTTTAAGGCGGCGACGAATTTTTTACATAAAAAGTTATTGATGATGGCACGCGACGCGACGAATTGTCTACATAAAAAGTTGTAAACAATTCAGTTTGTACGATTATTTTTCGATGCTTTTTAAACGGATACTATTTTTTGATTTTAATGTTCGTTTTGACCGACGCGCCCAAAAAGCTATGAATCGTGCTTGAACTTAATCCAAAGACAATACAAAATTACATGTGTACAAGTGTTTAGTTGCGCGACGAATTGTCTGCATCGCAAGTTACAGCCATTTAAGCCAATTTCCCATGTATTCTAAATGGACATGCGTTTTTTATTTTCAAGTCATTTTTGACCGACACGCTTAAACAACTTCGCATTGTGCTTGATTGCCGATTAGACGTAGGAAATATACGACGAATTATCTGCGCACTATAAACGCTTGAAACTTTTTACATGTAAATTTAACATAAGTGCAATCTATTGCTGGCAAATCTAGGGCTAAGTTCTCACCGGTGGTGACAATTTGTCTGCATAAAAAATTTCAAACAATTTAGTTTGTATGAACATTTAGCCATGCCTTTTAAATAAGCACTATTTTTTTACTTTAATGTTCATTTTGAACAACGCGCCCAAAAATTTTCGAATCGTGCTTGAACTTAATCTAAAGACAATACAAAATTACATGTGTACAAATGTTTATTTGCGCGACGAATTATCTGCATCGCAAGTTACAGCCATTTTAGCCAACGCGTTTTTTTTTATTTTAAAGTCATTTTTGAGCGACACGCTGCAAACAATTTCGCATTGTGCTGGATTGCAATCGAAAGCCTTTTAGACGAAGCACATATACATTTGCATAACTACGCGATAAATTATCTGCGTATACGCATTAAAAGCGCTTGAAATTTTTTACAGGTAAATTTTACATAAGTGCAATCTATTGCTGACAAATCTAGGGCTAGATTCTCACCGCTGCGACGGACGCGAAATTTGCGTCCCAGGTCGGGGCGAACGGTGTGGTTTTATGGGCGCGCGTCGAATCGTAAAATTTACATAAAACAACACGTTCGGCAGCTTCCGCACGCCGTCGGTCGGATGCGCGACGCGCCGTCGATGCAGATTAATTCGATCGCGGCATTCATACGCGACGCGAACTCCTTTCGATTTTATTGCCGCGGCCGCCGCAGATGATGGCAGACGTTGTAATGTGTCGGTAAATTCCTCCGACGGGTGGTCGAGGGCGAAGGAAGCGCGCGAGGCGACGGCGGCGGCGGCGGCGGCGGCGCGCGCGCGCGGAAAGTCGTTACCATGGCATCAGAGCCGCCCCCGGACAGTGACAAATGACAGACAAAGGGTGACTGGGACGCTCGTTTTACATATGCAGCGACACCCATTTGTCTGCCGTCACGGGGCGACCCTCTCGCGCCGCCAACCCCCGAAGTGTCTCTCGGCGTCCCTTCAATCTGGAGATATTTCTACAACTGCACTTGATCTACTAGGCCTAACGATAACACCGACGCTAAGACCCGGGACGCGCGAGTGAATTTGAGGTTGCGCACGAAAGCGGCGATTTCGCGTTATCATTCCACCGGCGTCGTGGCAGGCTCGAGGTGAAATGGTCGCGCGGTCTTTTTCGCGCGCGCCGCCGCTCGACCGGAAACTTAATTATATTGGATGTTTCGAGCGAGCCGATGCGCCGCCGCCGCCGCCGCCGCCGCCGCCGCCGCCGCCGCTTCCACTCGCCGCCTGCCTGGGGGATTTACAATCACATCGCGCGGCGCCGGAGTCCCGCTTGATCGATGGCCGCCGGCCCGCCATCTCATTACTTCGCTCTCGAATAAATCAATTTATCGCCCTCCCGAGCAGACGCTCTCGACGTCGGTTTCCATTTCGCGGCAAGAAGCCAACCGACCGATTTCCAACCGCGCCGCGTGCGCTTTCCATCTCTCCGCGGCGCCTCCGCCACCGAACAGCTAATCGAACTATGCGCATTTTTCGCCGACGCGCGCGTATTAGCAGCAACGGCCCGTTCGCAAACCCAGTCACCACGCCGTCGGATCTAATTGGCAGTTAGTCGCGACGCCATCTGGCGGCGATTTCGAGGTTATGGATGCGTGCGCTCGCACGGGTCGCGATTTAATGACGCCTCGCATGGTGGCTGGCCGACGCGATTCGAGACGAAAAGCGCGATCTGGTTCCGTGCGCGCGCTCGCCGACGACGAAGGCATCGTTATTAATGTAATTTCCGAGTGCGTCTCGGGCCGCGGCGCCCATAGCGCACGCCGGCGTAACATTATCCAATTACCGAATGCCTCGATCCGTGATTGGTGGCCGTCTCGCAGGCGCGCCGCATGATTTCGCGTCCGATCTCACAGTTTCACAATCATAACGTCCATTACATGCAATTTGTTAAATTGCCGCGCTCGCGGAATCGCCGAGCGCGAGACGAGCGCTCGCCGCCTAACCTCACACCGATCGCTCGCGTCGCGTCGGCTTTACGAGCGCGCGCGACGAACGACGAGCCGTCGCGAGGCGTGCGCGTATAATGAGACCAATCAGTTTACGGCTGATATAAGGGTTGGCGCTGGCGTCGAGTCTTTGCGTAATAGTTTCGGCTGTTTGGCGCAATATTGTATGAAAGCAATTACGCGCCACCCTAAATCTTCGCGCGTTCGGCGAGTGGCGCGCCGAGTGCCGCGCGAACTGCCGAAATGCCGAAGGTCGACCTCGTCGACGGTGGCGACAACATGTTACGCGTTTATTAGCGCGGCGCGACCCCACGTCCGTCGGCCGACCGGGCGACAGTTGGCCGTACACGCGGAGGGTTGTTAGTTAATCAACGCTAATATTCCGAGCGGCGGCGTCGAGATTTTCGTCGGCGGCGGCGGATGATGGCCGCCGATGCCGCGCATGCGCATCGCGCACGTGTCATTTGCGCCTCCACGCCGCGTAACGCGCCGGAAGTCGGGGCAACGTCATTGTGTCTCGTCGGCGAACGCGCCGTTATCGCTCTAATGTGCTCGGCGCCACCCCGGCGTTGCGCGCGCGTTCAGAAAATTCGGACCGATCGCACGAATCTAACCTCAACTCTCGGCCGGCGGCGAAAAAATACAACGCACGTGCGAAGCCGTTATCTGATCAATAAATAACGCAATTAAAAATGTAAATGCAACCATGAAATTCCCTGAATATAATTAAGCAACGCGGCGCGTCCGTAATTCGCATTACGAACGCTGCGAGCGCGGAATGCAGCGCCAGAGTTCGCATCAAATGCTCGAAGCGCATAATCGCGAATTGTTCGTTCGTACCGTCCGTTGCGCGCTGAGATGTCGCAAACGCAACAACGCATCGACGCACGAGTGTCTCGAACATCGATATGTTGTTCTCCCAGTCCACCTTGAACAACAAGTATATGCCATCCATATTCAGTTGGTGGAACAAATATCGTCCGTTATACTGTTGCGACAGTTGGAATTTTATATCGATATATTTACATATCGAAAAATTACATATAATATCGTCCTGTAAAAATTAATCGATATATCGATATATTTTTGGTATAATTTCATGTCGAAAACTTTTTTACACACAATTTTTTACACAATCAAAAATATCGTTATACAGAAAATAATCGATATATCGATTTGCGATTTGCGACGACACTCGGTGGATACCGTCTCGGCAGGCCGAAGTATGCAAGATGAACACGTACAAGCCTCGTATCACTCGCCGACGATCTGCATTTCCAAGTGAAAAATGCACAAAACGCGCGCCGAGGTTGGCGCAGGTTACGTTGGAGGCTAATCGACGAAAGGAATAAAAACGCACGGCGAGACGCACGCCGGTAAACCATCCGGTTCGGGCGCGTTGCGCGCCCGTTTTCATAATTCTCGCGCTTAATTGCGGCCGACGATGGCGGCCGGCGGGCCCGGAGGAGGCACCAGCGCGACACTCGCGTCGCCGCCGAACGCGCGTTCTTTAATTGCGAAATTGCCCGCCCGGCGACGAATACGCACGCACGCATCACGCGTCATTGGTCGGCCGGCGGTCGCGTNCTTCCCGTTACGGTTTCCGTTTAATGCGCAAAGTGCGGCGCGGGGAGCCAGGACGAAGGACGACGCCGTCAGGAGCGGCATGAAAAAATAAACGCCGGAGCCGGCGCGCCAACTGAAATATTGATAAAATCGAGAAGTGGAAATGTTCCTCGGGGTTGTTCGATGCCCGCGAGACTTTTAATAAAATAAAATGCGTTAGACGAGCGAAATATACGACGAGATGTCGGCTGACGTACGCCGCCGCCGCCGTCGCGGGGACGTCACGGCGCAACCTTCGTTCGTACACGTCCCGCGGGCGCGTTGTAGGAGTCGGGACAAGAAGCTGCCGGCGCGCCGGAGTGACGGCCGGATGCATATTTTAAGACATTGTTAACCTTTACGGTTGCTGCTACATTATTAATCGGGGACGAGGCGCGCGCCACGAAATCGAAGCGAATCGATACGAAGGTAGGCGAGGAGCAGCGTCCTAAACTTAGACGTCCGCGTGCGAAATTAGGACACCGACCAAAGCCACCTACCCGAGAACGCGCCGGTTCTCACCGGCCTGACGTGGGCCAACCGCAATCAGCAGAACGAACCGGCCGGTTATTATGCGCGCGCGAAAAAACGCCGAAACAATGCGCAATCAGCCGGACGACGTTCGACGCGCATCCGATTAAGTTCGCGAAAATTAAGCGTGAAATGCGAAATATGTTTGTGTATCATGTTAATTTTATGCCGAGTTTATTTTATCGGCCGATTTTACGCTCGCGCCGGTTTATTTCTTCATCGCGCCCGATTGGCCGGGGGCGCGACGCGCGCGACGCCAGCGCCGCCGCCAGGTGCGCGTGCGCGCGTCGCTGAGAGCGCGCCGCGAAAATGGATGCAATTAGCGTTCGCGCGCCGCCGATTGGACGGCGCGCGCGCCGCGCGATAATCGCGTAACGAATGCACGTTTCGCCATTACCGAATGCAAATAGCGTAACTTATCGCGGCGTCGGGCGGCGTCGTCGCGCTCCCTCGCCGGTATCTAATTGTCCGGCGCGCGGGTCGCGCGAACGCTATCGTCCGACCATCGCTTAAATAAAGCGTCCCGATCCGGCTAATCTGATTACGGGGGATTAAAGATAGGGCTGCCGAACGCGACAGCGCCGCAACCCCCGCGGCGGCGGCGGCGGCGGCGCCGCTATGATTAATGCGCGCACGGTCGATGCGCATCCCGAAATGCGCCGAATGCGTTTCGGACATGGCGTGATAGCGAAAGAAATCAAAAGACCCCAGAAAGCCAGAACCCTAATGTTTGCCTAATCTTCGACTTCGGACTTGAGCCGCTCGCTGACCGCTATCGAGCGCGTAATCCGTACGATTGCGAGTCCTGCCCTCCGTCGAAATAAATTTCTATTATTCTATGCAAATGGCGCAATTACAGCCATTGCCAGGGCGCTAAAAAGCTAATAATGCTAATAAGGCGATATTCAAATTGGCTGGGGTGGCTCCGGGTCCCGTTTTTTCTCAACGACGTTTTGAGCCTAAGCAATTTATTAGAATAAGACGCGCGCGGAGGCGGCGACGCGGTCGCGTAATTGCGCATTAAGGCGAGGCCGCGCCGTAATGGCGGACGCCGCCAGGATATTAAAATATTAAAAATGCGGGCGGCGCGCGCCGAATTAACAGCATAATTAAAATCGGCGCCGTGTATTAGGCGAGCGCCGCGCACTATCGGCGGCGGCGAACGCGATCCTCGGGTTTTGTTTGTCGATGCTGGCGATGAAAAGACCGGAAGAGACGAATGATGATCGCGCGCGCCGGCGCTTTCCTTGGCTAAGAGCTTTCCGCGGTTTTTCCTCGGGGCCGGCGGACCGAGAGACCGCAAGCGGACTGCGGAAAAGCGGCGAGCGCAAAAAAAAGCAAAGAAAAAAAAAACTCCAACCCCGAGAGATGGAGAGAAGGAAAATGCCGCGTATCGCGTTCGGCGCGCTCCAAATGAATGCGGCGAGGCTGATAACGAAAGACGAAAAAAAGGAATTAAAGATAGAATGCGAAAAAATGAATTTCTCTGTTTTTGACAGGCCCTTAATCGCCGCCCGCCCGCCCGCCGCACGCGGCGCCGCGATATTGCATTAAAGGGGAACGGTTTGTAATTATTTTATGCGTCCTTGCCCGCGCGGGTGGGCGGGCGAGAGATATGGAGATGCAGACGCCGGGCCGGTCCGGGCGATGATTGAAAAACGAGCGGAGGAAATGAAAGAAGAGAAATGTCCTTCGTTAATATTATCTCTAAATATCTTAAATCGCACTTTCGTTCGTATTAACAGGACTTTCCTCCTTTCCGACGGCGGCAGCAGAAAAAAAATGAAGACGAAGAAGAAGAAGAAGAAGAAGAAAATAAATCTCCATTCTCTCCGTCTGGCGGCGCGCGCCTTTCGATCCCCTCGAAAGCGTTGGGCACATTTTGCGTTTCCATTTCTTGCCGGTCGAAATTCGACGTTTTCCTCGACATCAATTTGCGGTATGGCTTTCGCACGCCTTCCCTCGCCGCCCGCGCGCGCGCCGCGTGTAAGTGCAAGATGTTGTTCCATTGGGCGAGCATCGCCAGTAAATAAAACCGTTCGACGGTTTTGCGCGCGCGGCTGTTAGCCTTCCGGCGCTCGCCCCCCTTCGGCCGCCGCCGCCGCCGCCGCCGCTGGCGCGAACGAAGCGAAAATAAAGCAACCGCCGTACGCGTCTCGGCCGAGGCGGCGCTCGGCGAATACAAATCAATGGATGGAAGTTTTCCAATCCATTTCGCCGACGTCCCGGTGGGAGCGGGCGCGGCGGCGGCGGCGGCGGCGGCGGCGTATTAACCGAGTGCACCGGCGCGCCGCGTGGGACCACCCGCGCGCGCGCGCACGAAAAAATGGTGGAGGCGCCAAAGGCGCGGCTTAATTTTTAACGAAACGCGTTGCGTGGCGCCCCGAAAAGCCCGGATGTTGTTCTCGCGCCTGTCGGTTGTCAATGCTTGACCTCAAATTAGTGCCGGAGTGCTGAAATAAAAATAAACGCATCGGCGAGCCCGTGAGCGTGCATTATTAACGCGCCCCGTGTACGAACCGCGTGTGTGTCTCTCCCATTCGATGTTCATTTTCTTCGCGTGCGCGGCCCGAGGGCGCGTCGCTAGATTATAACATTCTGCGGTGGGCAGCGAATCGATGATAAACACGAATTAGAGGATTCGCCGCAAAATCGCCGGTTATGACATGGCGTGACGTGGCGTGACGTGGCTCGAACTTCGAACTCCTCGACAGGACGAAACAAAAAAAAACACAAAACCAACGTGAAAAACAAAAATTGGCGACTTCGCGCGCTCGTGGCTTATTCATGGTATTTTGACGGGCGGATAGCTCCGGCCGGCCGGCGGTCGCAGGCGCAATCGTGTTGCAATCATCCGCGGCGGCGTTAAATAATCATGCGCGCGCTTTGAAGTTTCTTTTGTTCGCGCTGGCGCTCATTAATCGCAAATTGCGCCCGTTCGGAATAATTTAATCGGCGCGCGCGGCAATCATCGCCGCGTCGGCCTTATTACGGTGTTTAGGGCCCGGCCGGCGCGCGCATTATTTATGCGCGCCGCGCAAAAATCCGCCGCGAAACGCACAACTTGCGTATGCCTTATTTACGAGCGCGCGGCGAGCCGCTATTTGCATTTTCAATCGGGCGACACGTTCGCCGCGCGCGATCGAATCGGAAAAAGGGTTTTTCAGGCGCGCTCGCAACTCACAACAAACCGCGCGCAGGCGCGGACACATTTCGCTTCGAGACGGTCCTGGACGGGCCAGTGCGCCCTGCTGGAAATTTCTTGTGTTCTTGCGCGCCGCGCGTTTATTCTATTAATTATTCATTCGACGCGCATGCAATTATGCGCGGCGGACCACTCAGCGCCGGGGCGCGTCATTGAAATTCATAGATTCGCCGATTTGAAAACTCATTAAGTAATGGACGTTCGCTTAAAAATAGCTTAATGAACGTCACACGTCGCCAGCGTGTTTATTGCGACGAATAACTAACGTTCGAGACGTTTTCGACGCGCGAACGCGCCATCTGTATTCAAATAAGCACATCGGCGACGCGAAATTCCACGAAATCCGCGACTATTAACTTATTACGGTATCGCGACGCAGTTATTTGTTTATTTATACGCGCATTATACGAATCGGCATTCGGCGTGTGCCGTTCGTTCGTCGGCGAACGTAATTTTATTCATACGATGGCTATCACTCTGCGGCGTCATAGAAAGCTCATCGTTAGTAATAACGAACGTCGCTGGACCCCCGTCGCGTGCGCTGTCCGAAAGAACAAAGTTTCATGAAGTCGACAAATCCGCCATCGCCGCATCGCCCGCAAGGGCGAGCTAATTAAAAAAGAAAAAGCGATTAGACGTCGTCGTCGTCGACTCAAGCTGGGCGGCGCGCCGGCGTCGAAAATTACGAACGCCTGGCGGGACGCGGCGGATAATTAACGCTCGAAAAAAATGCACGGCACATTTTCGGCGCTTGATTGATTCCGAAGGACTCGGCGCGACGCCCCGAGTCGCTTTGACCGATGCGCAACGGTCATGTGTGTCGTTTTAACGCATCCATCACGCGCGCGTTAAGCCTCTTAGGCTACTTAGCATTATTTATAATATCGCCGGCCGGGCGCGGGATAAACGCGGAGTGCATTACGAGCGCGGCGTGTTGATGCTTGCTAATTTCGTCACGTTTGCTCGCAATGAAATTGCCGAATTTATCACGCGTCGCTTTGCTCTCTCTCCCCCTTCTCCCCCCACCCCCCTCATCACCGCGCGCCGAAGACTTCGGGACCGATTCCGTGACGTTAAAAAATTAGTGAACGTCTTATTCGTCCTAAGGTGATGCAATTATGATATTACAGCGGCGGAGGACGCTCGCCCATAATAGATCGTGCATGCGCGCAGCAATTTCGTGCGTGCCGGTCGCGAGTCGCGGGAAATAATTCACCATAATTCGATTAATTCCTCGCCGCGGCGCTGCACGTCGCGCGCGCCGCGAATTCACGAACCCGCAGCCTCGCACCGGGCCCCATTATAAATATGTATACGCATCTAAGTTTTATTTATGACCGCCGGCGACGCAATTTCGGATATTGAAATGCGTTATCTGCGCGCCACGACGAATTTCGCATGCGATCGCGCATGCGCGCCGCGCCGCATTTGCATACGACGACGCCGTGTTTGGTCTGCAGGTGCTCCGACATCGGGCGGATCATAAAAAGGGCATAAATCAAGTTGAAATATTAAAATGCGTTAAGTGCGTACCGGCGCTCGGGAAAGACAGAAACGGACGTTCGCCGAAACGCCGGGCGTCGCGCTGCCGGAATCGATCGCCGGACTGCGATTCCCAATTATCATTATCAATTTCCATCTATCGCTCGGCGGCGCGCTTTAATTTAATATCCTATCGGCGATTGCGCCGGATCGCGCTGGAAGCTTCCGACTTCCGACAAGCGAAATGCGACATTGTGCGCGCCGAAACTGTCGTCCGACGCTAACCGTAAACGAGAACGCGCAAACGCGTCGTGTTGTTTTTTTTTTGTGTTTTCTCTCCGTGCCGACGAATTTGCTAATTAAAATTCCAAGACTCGCCCCGCCGTCGAGCGCAGCGAACACTCCGACGCACTCGAGCTAATAATGCGCCCTCCGCGCTGCGAGGGTGCGCGCCGCCGCCGCCGCCGCCGCGAAAAAAAAAACTCTAATTTCACCTCGGGCGCGCAATTCGTCGCCGTCGCGGCCCGCGAGGCGCAAAACGCGCAGATGGCGCTCGCCGGACTGGACTAGGTCGGCGTCGATTGAGATATTCACACGTGTGTTTATCGCGTCGGAGTTATGTCGCGCGTGGGCGGGCCGAATCGACGCTCGAGCCAGTCAATCGTGCGCAACAGCGCAAACGCGTATCGTCCAGGTCGGGCGATTCGATCGGCATCGAATTGGAACGACCTTAAATCCAGTATTTATCGCCGTGTTTTCGTGCAGCGCGCGCGGCATGCGCACGCGCTTAGAAATGTTTCGGCGCGCGTTAGAAAAACGCCACACACACAAAAAAAGCCAACCAACAATGCGGCGTCGAAGCGCCGCGCCGCATTAGCATATTACTCCGTACGATTTTGCATAAATCACCGGTTTACGGCTTCATTCCGGGCATTCTCTCGTGGTCAACTCCGCGCGTCTTCTAAAACCAATAACGATCTCGGTAACTAACTGCACGACCGATTATCTACCGAAACGTTGCTCTTTCCGAGAAGCGCTCGGCAATTTGCGAACGAGCATTAATTTCATCCTCCGACGAGTAAATCATCCGCGCGCGGATACGAAAATAACCTATGTTGCATTGTCCCCGGCGCAGCCGTAAAACGAGTGTAAAGTGCGCAACTATGTTACGAACGTTGTGCCTGTCCTGCGACATTAAACGCGGAATTTTCCAAGTACCGCCGCGCGGACGGAGTCTTCGCGCAGAAACTTCTTTGGTTTACGATCGCCTTGATTATCATAAACATTGTCAAAGCGAGGCAAAGATAGCGACTCGCCCGCGACGGAATAATTGCGCATTGGCCAGATCGTGAAATACGATGGAAGTTTAACGATTTATCGGAAACCGGGAGTTAATACGCGTCGGCCTTGTCGACGACTTTGTAGGTTATGATAGGTTATGCGATAGAAAGTACGAGATGCCGACTTTCGAGCGTTCGCCTTGAAAGTTCGACCGTTCGCACTGACGTCTTCTAACGGACGTCTTCTCGTTGGCGAGTCGCGGTTGCCGGTCGCGTGATTAGACGTCGATAATAACAGTACAGCGGCCGCGACAAGATGGCCGAACGCGCGGAAACGACGTCGTCCTTAACGAAGTTCCATCGGCCGGCGACGATGAGGCGCATTGTGTTCGGCGACGTGCGGCGAGCGAAAAAACTGAATCATAATAACAATCATAAAAATAATCGGCCGGTTACGCGAGCGCGCGTATTTATGATAATTGTGAGCGCGCGCTAAATTTAGTCGGTCAGGTGTTTGTTTGAATTGAAAACATCGCGCCCGACGCCGAAATAAACACCGTCGGCCGGCCGCGCGCAATTAAAAACGGCGCGGTTCGCGGTCGTCGTTCGATCCGCGTCGCCGGACAATTAAAACGCGCTCGCGCTTCGGCGGCGCGCGAAAATTTAGGTCAGGACGGCGTCGTTTAACGCGCGCTCGACGCTTCCGGACGGCCGGGCACATTGGGAATAAGGTTATCTCGTCGAACGTCTGCGTTTTATCTCGAGTTTGATTGGCGTTTCGCGCGCCGCCGACTTCAAACGATCGCGAGATTAAAGATGCCTCGCGGCGAAGACAATAATACGCGCGCGTGAAAAGATGAAACGGCGCCGGGGCGAAACAGCGACGGCAACAAAGCGTCCCGTGCCAGCCGGCCGAGACGAAAAGCACGCGCCGCAATCGCGTAAACAATAATTATTCAATGTTTGACGTATCGCGCGCGATTGATGACGAATTCGGCGCGCGTTTCGAGCCGCCGCACCGTCGAACATCGAAGGGACGCTAATTGTTCGTGGAACGATCGGCGACGCTGGTTGAAATGACGCGCACGTAGGTGCGACATGTAATTACGCCACCGAAAAGGTCGAGACGGCCGGGCCAAATTGGCGCGGCGAGGGAGAGCAAAGAGCGGAACCGGGACGGCGGGCGGCGCGCGGACGCTGGACACAATTTCCTGCTCGCGCGCGCCGCCGCCAAGATATATCTGCGATTCCGGCCCCCACGGGTCCCCGGCCGCTCGTTCCGGCGCGCCGTGCGCCGGCGCTTTCTAATAACGTAAGGTGGCGGGCGCGGCGCGGTCGTTCGGTCGTCGGGAGCAGTAGCCGGAACGCAATCTAGGATGACCAATGGCCAGCAGATCCGGTCTAATGTGTCTCCAGACCGGCATTCATCACCGGACGGGCACCGCGCCCGAGGACGGCTGGGGGCGCGGGGGGGAAGGCGAGGGGCGCGCGTCCGCAGATAAACTTCGCACCAGCGCACCCTCTGAAACTAAATCTTTAATATTAAACTTCGACGTCAAGGGTCGTGCGGGCGGCGTCGAGGTCGCAGCGCCGGATTAAAAGCAAGTGAAGTATGAAGCGGATTTGAGAGACGGCGCGGATTAGCAACTTCCCATCGCGCTGCGGAATTTCACGGCGTCGTTACATAAATAGCGCTAATCCGCGTCGGCGCGGAAAAACCCGCACGGACACTTACCCGAACCGGCCGCGCCTCCTGAAAATCACCTGAAAAGCGCCGGTGTGGAGGGTGAGGGGGTGCCGGATGAAAACACAATTGTAAGTACACAAGATGCAGCATTTAATGCTTCGTTCGTTCTTGAACCATACAGAGGACTTGACGTAACTCGAAAACAGAAATTCGTTTGGCATCGAACTGAGGAGATCCGAAAATAACCGAGTGAACACAAATGAAACGGAATAGAAAACGTCGTGTGATTTTTTACAATGTATTTTGCTCGTTTTTTGAAATTTTACACGTTATTTATTTGTTTATTTACTTTTTTTGTTTTTTGGACACTCACAGACAATACGCACACGTTTATCCATCGCCACGCATCCGTCCGCAAGCGCGCCGCTCCGTCCGCGCTCAGATCAACACAATAGTTTATGCATCAACAAACAAAACAAAAAAAAAACTGATCCGTCCCGCCGCGAGGCGCCGCACCACCTTCCGCCCCGCCCCGCGCGATAATCTCGGCTTGTGTGTCGTCGTCTTTATATTAATTATTTATAATATTTATATATATTCATCATTTCTCATCTCTTCATCGTCTTAAAAAGCGGAACACAATAACGTCCTCTTCGCGTCGCGATCGCATAAACATATAAGAGGTACGATATTTTCATTTTCAGCGTCTCGCCGCCCGCCGATGCGCGTACAAATCTGGCGGGCGCTCTCCGCGCGTATTGATTTATTCGTATACATTGGATAAGGCGAACAATGATTCATGATGGAAATCACTTAAAAACGAACAGCCAACATTTCTCTCATCGTATTATTTTGTGTTTGGTTTTTGTTTGTTTTTTTTTTCTTCTTCTTCTTCTTCGTCTTCATTTTGTCTGTTTGTCGTTTCAGCGCAAGAGTTGGGCGCGATCCGTGCGAACGCCGCGTTTCGCCGCGTGTGCGAAAACATCTCGAATTGGAGGTATATTACTTCGTATGTACAGTTTCGGCGCGTCGCGCGCTCTCTCCGAATCGTCGCGGGCATCTGTCGAGCGCATAGTTTTCCTTCACGAACATATAATAATAAGTAACAGATCCTTTCACAACACACACCCTATACACAAAGATCGACGCGACGCGCGGCCGCAGCGCGCGCCGCTCGCTAAGTCACTAAAAAATTGGTAAACAACAAGAAGATTGCACGAAACCGCTCGATGCCGTTCGGAGAGTTTGGGGGGCGCGCGCGCGCGCTCGACGAAGCCGCCCAGAACCGGGGGATTTCCGGGGAGGCCGGCCGCCGGGAGAGAGTATACAATCGCGTTGTTTTGTTATTTCCTATTTTCCCGTTCGCCCGGTGCCGTCGAATGGTCGACGTCGTCGTCGTCGCTTGAAAACCGCCTGTTCGATCCGCACGCCGCCGTTCAATTTTACACAATGTACAATATTTATATATTTATATGCGCGTACATAATATGTGTGTAATTGTTAATCGATCGCGCGAATCGCAATAATGAATATACAAAACTATAGAAACTGATCACGTTAGAAACGGGTCGCATCGCCGCTTGCGAATATTGGTATACTTATCGATTACGGCGCGCGCCCGACCGCAGACCGACAAATCGCACGCGCCAGCCTTCGAGGTAACAAACATATAAACAATAAAGGAAAGCTGACGAGCGTCGTGGGCGATCCGTCGGCCTGTCGCTGGGCGCGGCGCGACATATCCGACAGTCTGACGAAATCGTAACGCGCGCGCGCGCGGAAAATATAGAAACAAAACAAAACAAACAGGAAAATAATAATTAAATAAAAATGACTAAAACGTTCGTATCTCTCGGCGCACCGTCGCTCCTGCGGCGCGTCGCTCGCCGCCGTCGTTTATAATAATTAGTTTATGCATTAGTTAAGGGTTTAGTTTACAATTATCATTAATTAATAACATCGAGGATCACCAATAAATTCGTATACACTGTGTTTTCATTTTTCTGTTTAATTAGTTTTAGGTTATGCGCGTGCGCCGTTCGCGCGCGCGCGAACTTCGCCGAACGTTTCGGTCAGCGTCGTATCCACCCGACGGCGGTTGATTGCTCGCGCGAAATTCGCGCGACGCGCCGACGGGCGTCGCGACGTCCGACGTCCGGGCGTTTTGCATAAGAAGGCAAGAATTGCATCGACACCGATGCCTGGCGTTCGCGTCGTCGCCGATGCAAAAGATAAAAATCTCATTTAATAGCAATAATAGGATAGAACTCTCTTTCTCTCTCTCTTTCTCTCGCTGTGTCTCCGTCACATCGTTCCGCCGCATCGTTATACACGTATCATAATTGTTGCTCTGTTAAACGTTAATAAATAATCTCTGTAGCTATTGGTCTAGCCTGCACGTGTCACCTGAGACCTGCGACGTTGTGGTATACTTGTGTATGCGCCTAGAACCGCGCCGACGTGCGCGACACGTGGCGCAGCAGACGCTCGGATTGATTCAGCGTTAAAAATCGTATAGCTCATTGTTGCTGCTGATAAAATCTAAAAATATGCGACGCGCCCGCTGCGCGCGCGCCGCATTCGTGTATAGGTTTCGCACTTACGTATATCGTATATAATTGTTTCGTCAATTTGTTTCGCGTCGTCGCGTGATAAAACGGGCAAAACGCGCGACGGTCGCTTCGTGGGAAATGAACGCCTATCAAACTATCAAGGTAAGACAATATTATACAACGGCACAACCATGTTTGTTGCAAAAATTTTCGTATATCTCGTGTAAGGTGAGCGCGCTGCGCGGACGTGGCTCCGGGCGTAGGGGCGCCATCTTGCCCTGCGCGCAGTTCCCGCGCCGGCGCTGGCGGCGACGCCATCTTGTCGTCGTGGTGCACGCGACGGTGTGTCACTTCCGCACTTCGTTTTAGTAACTTTGCGTTTTAAAAGCATTAGACGTCGACGCGTCCGTCGTGCACTCGGTTAAAGTCCGCCATCGTTGTTGTTCGCAGATGTTTTCAGCGTTCCTGCGTGCGTGCGTGTGTGTGTGTGTTTGTTTTTTATTCTCCTTCTATTTTTTCTGTTTTGTTGCTGCTGGTCAGAGTTCGTTCGGTGTCGTTTTCAAGCGATCCGGCTGCCGGGCTCGTCACCTCCCTCGTGTCCTCTCTGCGCACACTCGTTCTATACTTGTGTTAATTATCGTTACTCATTATTATTAATATTAATAGTATTTATAATTAATTATTTATATATAATTAATAGTTATGTACAAACTCGCACTTTATTATTATTATTTTTCACATTTATATATATAATACGAGCGTTCTAATACTTATTTGTACAAGTCCATCCCGTTTCTCGATTTTGTGTTTGTTTTATTTGTTGCATTTGTTGCTGGTTCGCGTTTGTCGTGTTCGTGCGTTTCGCCGTCGGTGCGTTCGAATCCGTCCAGCTCTCCGGGGCATGGCGCCGTTTCTTTAAAGGATTTAGGTTTTAATCTCTTAGTTTAGCTGCGCTTTGCGTTCGTTCCTCGTCCGCTCGTCGTCCGCCGTGCGGGCGCGCAAACGCTCGTTTCTCTTCTTCTTCTTTCTCCACTAAAACACTGGGGCACTACATTTACACTTTGTACAGAGAATAATCACATTTAAGAGTTGCATATTTGAATGTCCGTCATCGTTGTATGCGTGAGACCTGCGAACAGGAAGACGCCGTTCGTTAGAAACCTCCTTGGCGGGAACTTACCGCGAATGGCGATAAAAAGTCGGGAGCGCGCCGCGACTCACCTCACAGATGATGTCCGTAATAATCCGCGGGATAGTGCGCGTACTGGTTGTGGAAGGCCGGATCGCCGGGCGGTCGATGCATCATCTGCTGGCCGTCCATCATGTAGCCCATGGTGCCGTCAGGACTGTACGCGCCGCTGGGACCTGCGTGCGGAGAGAACACTGCATGCATCAGTAGGATAAATAGCTGTCCGTAGACTCAGATAGCGTACATTTTCGATACATAAAACGGACGCCGACGCGACGGCCGCGAACGAAAAACGCCGGACGCGAAACGCGGACCCTCCGAGCGGCGCGTGCCCCTCAAGTCTTCGCGCCGGTTTTTCACGTGCCAGCGCACGCCGCGCGCGCGAGGGGCGCCGAACGACGTCTCCCGATCGCGAGCGGGCTGTCAGTGATGGATCGCCGTGCGTAGGTCAATGGCTTCCGCCATTCCTCTTCGGGCTGTCTCCGCCAGAAGTGGCACGCATCTTGTGTAGCGCCATGCGAAATTGCGCCGCGCGCCGGGAATCGATACTTTGCGCACACATGCGAACCGCCGGCCGAAAGTAATTGTTCACGGATGCTTGCACGAATGAGTCGCGCCGCGTACCCGCAGAAATGCGTCGCGTATGGAGACAGACCGGACAATGGCTAATGCGCTTACGATATCTGACAGCCGTGATTAATGCGCGCCTTTCCTCGAGCGCGACGTGCCGACGAATGCACTGCGGAATGCCGCGGGAAAGAGTCCGGCGCGTGGAAACTGGGGGCAGCGACGCTCGCCCCCCCGACGCTCGCGAGTGGGTGCCGCGGGCGCGTCCCGATAAAGGCGACATGTTCATTAGAAGTTATCGGCTCTCGAGTTGCGACCGAAAGAAAAGCTCGGCGGCGGCGCGCAGTTTTCGCGGACGGCGCGTCGCTGCGAGAGCGAGAAAAGGGAGAGAAACAGAAAGAGAGAGAGAGAGAGGTCGAGTGCGTGCGCCCGCCCAGACCGCGCGGGTTGCGGGCGAGCGCAAGACGAGCATGGGAAACGGTGCTCTCCGGTCGCCGGCCACTCTGCGCCACTCCGCGCTTGATAAAGTCTGAACGCGTTACACGACTTTCCACTTACAAGTCATATCGCATGGCCCCGATACTGCTCTACCTGGGATCGGCCGCGCGCGCGCCGCCATATCGAGGAACGCGCGACGCACGAAACAAAAACGCGACCGACGGAAAACGTCGCGCGAAACGAAAATATTCGGCGCTGGTCCGCTCCGGCTAGGCGGATTCGCTTCGACTCGGCGCCGCCGTCGCACGGTTTCTCGTAACGACGCAATTACACACCGCGTCGAAACCGCGAGGCGCGACGGCTTTAATGGAAAATCGCGATTCGCGCGGCGCGTCCGAACATGCGATAACACGCCGGCGGGCATTGCGAACTTTTTCAATTAGGCCGCGCTCATCTCGCCGGCGGGCGAGAGATCGCGCGAGTCAATTGGCAGCCGACCACGCGGCGGCGAGACACTCACCTGCTCGATTCGACTGGTCGATCATCGGCTGCACTATCCTCCGCCGCGCGTTAATAAACCTGCAACAAGCAAAGCACACGCTGCGTAAGTAACCCGGGCCGAGCGAGGCGATCGTCGCGTCGACGGCGACGTGGCGGGTGGGGGTTAGGCGGGGGGTACGTTCGCGTCGTCGCTAACGCGAGCCGACACCGGAAGCGATTGGGTTTTGGAAATCGATTCCCGACCGCCCGCCGCGCCCGCGCCCGATGCGTCCGGGAGCTTGGTAACCGAAAACACAAACAACATCTTTAACTAAACTTCGTGCCGCTCGACGGGACTGAAAGTCGCGACGGGGAAAGGGGGAAAGAGAGAGAGAGAGATGGAGAGCGTGCGCGCTCGGACATCGTTTAGCACATGTGTCGCCGGACCCGGGGCCGGCGAAAACAAAAGAGTAATTGCGAATTGAATCGGTTAGGAGGCAGTAAAAATGGCGCGAATCGGACCTTCCCGGCGCGGGTGGCGGGGGGGGAGCGGGCGCGCGCGCGCACCGGTGGCCGGCGCAATAAATTCGGCGTTTAATATCTCCGTCGGGCGGTCATAAACGGCGACGGCGGCGGCGGCGGCGCCAGCTGACGACGGCACTAACGGCTGACCCCGACGCGCCGCCCCAGAAACTTTCGCCGACGACGACGCCGGCGACGAATTACGTACCGAAATTCTCGATTACCGCGCGGCGCCGGCGGGCGGGCCGTGATTCTCTTGATTCTTTCATCGCTTGTTTTGATAGGGTGCGTGCGAGCCGAGGGCGCGTAATTAGCTTCCCCTGATCTGGAACATATTGATTTGCGCTGCGAAGTGCCAAAACAGAAGCGGCGGGAGCGCCGAGCGCCTATTATTGTTGCGTCCTCGTCGGCGGCGGCAGCGGCGGCGTCGCGACGACCCCTTTCCACGCGCTCCGCTTTCGCTCTCCGGTTTCCTCATCCATTATTACAGAGTAATCCGGCCTAATGATCGTGACGTTCGACAATGCGCCCTTCGCGTACGCGCCGGAATCAACCCTTTTTTCGCCGTCGTCGCCGCCGCCGTCGAAGCCTTCGATTCTGCCCCCGAAGCGCACCCTTTTTCTTCGCCGACGGGGCGTCGGCGTTGTTGTACGACGGCGTCGGGCGACGATTACAAATAAACGAGTGTTATTTCCATTTCTGTTCGCAATTATCGTTTCCGGATTAGGGCTCGAGCCGCGCTCGCCCACCCCCGCGCGCCGATGATGGATCGCCCCCGAAAGGGGTGGGCCGTCGTTCGAAACAATTTAAGCGCGCACCATTATCCGACGAGCTAATACACTCCGCGCCGTCGAGGAGGTTCAGCTGTTGCCGAAGTTCTTAATTACACGAAGAGTCTTAATAGCACGTGCGGCGCGCAGCTAATTCGCACGGCTCGTGAGACAGGCGCGCGAATTTTACGTCGTCGCGTTATTGGCGTACGCGCGACGTGTTCCTAATGCGGGAGGAGGCGGCGGCGGCGGCGGCGGCTGCATGTGTGCGCGTTAATTTGAATCGGAGAGATTACGCACGTTTCGCCGAAATTCGAGGAGCGCGCTTCATTGGAAATCCGCTGGCGTGGGGTATGGAAATGTTGGTCAAATATATCATTCCGGCTTGACAGTGCAATTCTCTTATCTGCGCGCCGCCGGCAGCCGCCGCTCGCCGTGCTCCGGCCATTTTCGGCGTCTCGCCGGCCGCCGCCGCGAACGCGCAAAAACGCGCGACGCCGTCGATCGACGCGCGCTCCAACGCAGCATGGATTCGCCATGGGTGTGCGCATTGTTTTACTTATATCATAATCGGGTGGTCCGTAACCCGACGCCCGGCAGCGCGGCGAAAGAGCAAACAATGCGTGAACAACAAACAACCGGCGCGCAACCACCGACGATGGGCGCTCCAGACGCGAATATCGATTATGCACGCGCGCGGCGGGCGCACAATGCCGC
>JAODGE020003470.1:0-20685 GCA_027574965.2 Ecitophya simulans
ACCACTTTCTATCAGCACCTAATATTAAAATTTTCACCTCACACTACAACCGTACAAAAAGCGTGATTAAAGTAAATAAAGTAAGTAAATACAATTTCCAATGAAGCGTCAAAGCCAATTAATAGTTGTACATATTTATTAGTTACTAGTATTTTGAGATTCGTAAACTTTACATCAGCACTACAGCTTTCTATCGAAAAGCATAAACACGAATGCTCGTTTGCATCACGTACATAACAACAACAAATATGACTTTAATTAGGTGGAAATTTCCGATGCGCTCGAGTAACTATCAAGTTCAAACGTACAATTTCGTTTAATCTAATTCCAGTCTACGATTGTTTACCATGTCAAAAATGGAAATAAAAATACTCGGGCACCACGACTTTCGCCCCGTTTCTTTCACCATCGCTGCAGATAGCTGCAGACTAAAAGGTTGCGTTATTGGCACAAAGCGAATAGATAATCAAACCATCGTTTACGTTGTGGCTGTGGCTGCATATAGTTTATTTATGTTTAAATTTGAGACGCGTTGAATTAGTGGAAATTACGAACTGTGTTTATGAGAAAATTCAGGAAGCAGATGGATTATATTGAGCGACGTAATATGTAATAAGCCTTTTTCTCTTATCCCATTGACGACAATCGGCTGGCCTATATACGAAGAATGAATGTTAACAAATGAAGACGACAAAGTTGGTGTTGTGCACTTGCAAAATGTATGCCAATCGTGGCAAGACAGATGTTTAGCTTAAACATGTGGTACGTCGATAAAGTATTTTGCCGCCGAACAATTACGTGTAACGGTCAATTCTTGGGCACAAGAAACTTGGATGGTAACGATAGTAAAACTTAAATTAGACACAAGACACGATACAAACAAACAGTAAAGCTACTCTAAACTAAAGACAAGAGAGCAATTTTAACTGAATACAGGGAGACAGCACACAATTGTACAATTTGTTTAAACATAAATAATTATAAAAAAAAACATAATAAACAAAATTATATATTTATATGTATAAATTATATATTTCATAATATCGAGCAAGTAGATAATTAGTTTCAAATAACCTAAAAGTTTTTCTATTCAACAAAATAATTTATTTTCCATATTTTCCTCAAACTCAGCCATAGCGCCACATTTATAAACCACTCTTTATTTGATATTTTTAAGTTGAGAAATTACTTAGCAGTTCTACAACCTCGTCTAAATGTAAGCAGTCATTGACCAGACACTAGCGCCATAAAATTCGTCCCCAACCTCAGTATTATTTGGAAAGTGACGTAGAAAAACAACAACAATAAATTCTCTCATGCAATGATAAAAAAACAAAAACGTTTCTACCATCCTAAAATTTGCATTCAGTGTAACTTTATTCCTCTTCTGTGAATATGCTAATAAGAAACACCTAGCGACTCAGCACTAATGAATAAAACGAACGCAAATTGAATCATTAACAGTGAACTTTGCAAAATCATTGCTTAGAAAGCCAACCATAAAAAAGCATTTCCTTCAGCTTTACGACCGAACCATCCTATTTCTGCCATTTTACGATCGTGACGATACACACGGCACAATTTTCACATTTCACATTACCACATTTCGTTGCATTAGAGCCTAATGTACCAACTGAACGTTCTAATTCATGACGCAAAGCAATGGTCACGTCTGCACTCAAACCAGTCTTTCACACGGCCCAAATTTCTAATGTTCTCTTAAGTAAAATAGAATAGCAATCGATCGAGTAGCGTCGAAAAAATTAAACGACACCGAAACTCCAACAGTCTTGCAACAACGTCAACTCCGTAAAAGTTGAGGTCGTTCGGTTCGAGTTCAGTAAACCGATTCGGCATCCGTTCGAGTTTCGCAGCCAGTTCCAGCACCAAATAAGCCGCTCTAACCTAAAAAACGAATCCGACTAGCAGCGCCTATCGAGCATGCGCAGAGCACGCCGGGTAGTGAAAGTACGGCCATTGGCATTCCAAAGGTGACTCTTGCTATGCAGAAGATAAAATAATTGCGTGTCAAGACAAAATTTGGCAAAGTTTACACACGAACGAACCTAGCAACATTTTCAAATATGAAAATAATTGACGCGGATATTACATCAAAAACACGGTGAAATTAAGTAAGTGCCGAACATTTCTCGCTTCACATATTAAACTCTCATATTACGCACCAAATAATTGTTTCTATTTTATTACGTCTGTTTTTTCATTCGCCGGAAGCGTATTTTATTCGATTGCGACACCAAATTTCAAAAGACATTTAATATTTATTAAGCTACATAAATATCAAAGTCGTATTAGTATTGTCCTACATAAAAATGTAATCATCCAACATTCATTATTGATTTTCCCCAACAGAAACAAGGGAATCGCACCCGATACACTTGGCTAGTTATAGTTGTTATGCAATTATAATTTTTAAAAAATCGACATTACAAACTTACGACAGTCGAGTGTTGAATCAGTTTAACCATGTTGGAAGTGCCCGCCGGCCAAAAACCATCAAATATTTAGTAAAACCGCACTCCAAACACCTTATCGAAGTCGTTTATTAATTGTTTATATTAATTTTGCGCACGTTCAGCATCTGTTGAAGTTGGGATAAGTCGAAGTATCACTGCTAACTGTTTGTGCTGCCCAGTGCCGCAGCTGCCGATCATCGATGCCGTTAAGGCAAGGAACTCGCGCCATGCGCGCAGGATTCGCCACAGATGCCACGAATTTTGCACACTCTCGTCGGCCAAAGCTCCCTCGGACTCGACTCGAATGAGTCGGATGCGCACCTCGCGGCGACGCGTCGACGACTGGGCTCGCAGTTGTGCAAACGCGCAAACTCCAAGGAAGCTCGATAGGTGGATAGGCGGACCGCGACTAGAGCCGGTCTATTCCACAATATAAACTTTAATTCGGCGATATTTAACGTTGTTTCGGTACAACGCTTACGTCAAAGCACTTAAATTTAATTTAAACGCGTAACAAACAATAATTATTGGTGAAACGATTGGCGGCTCGTTTTATCGATACGTCCAGGAATGATATTCTTAGATCGTCCTCTAATTTGCATTCACAAACATCGAGATAATTGGAAATAATAGCTCGGCGCGTGCTCGATATATATTCGCGTGCATACGAAACGTGTAAACATCCGTATGTTAATGCGGCGTTGCCGAACATTATTACTGCCCGATAATTATTCGCTTTCGACCCTTCGACGCTGGCGCAAATCCTGCTCGCCGGCGTCGATTTGAATTGTTGCTCAACGCGCGGCGTAAATGTGTTTTTTGGCGTTTCGGTACACGTGGCGCATTAATTTACGCTTGACCCAAATATCGTCCACAAACTGCATCGTCAGGACTTCACACGTCACGGTAAATCAGTAACAACGCCGTGAAGTTAATTCGCCTCTTTTTAAAGGTCTGTTTTAAATAGATTTTGAGCAGTCAAGTAAATTTGTGAGAATAATATATTGTGAAGGATTTCTTTAAAGTATTCAGATTTAAAAGAATAGTATTGTTGATTTATTTGAGGTCTTCAAAGAGTGCTTTTCTTTTAAAACGTTAGTACCGAAAAAGATAAAACATACAAAAACTAATTATAGGTTCGTAAAACCGATGTGTAATAAAATTCCTGACGTCAAGAAAGCTTGTAATCAGTTTTAAAATTATTTGCATTTTCAATAGAAAAAAAATTAGGAACATTATAACGGTTATTCAAATTTGTTACGTAAAAACAATATATATTGAGGTACGTTATAAATTGCTTTATATTGCCGAATATAAGATATATTCATAAAATCAGGTAAATAATTAATAATTTATTGTGCAATTTTCAAGAGTGATTGTTTTAAATATTATTAACAAAAAGCGAAAAACAACTTAATACAAAAACATAGTCCGTAAAACCAATTTTCGATAAAATTACTAACGTCACTTTAGTTTTTTTTTATTAATCAAATGAAGCTATTATTCCAATGTTTAAGTAAAGTCAAATCAATATTTATTCAGTTGGAATTATATACTTTTTATTTTCTAAATTACTTTGCAGTATCATATAAAGTAACTATTCCTAAATTCACGTAAATAAACTAAGTTTAACATAAAATCATTATTACAAATTACTAGTACTTGTTCAGAAGAATAAATTGTCATTAACTGTAACTTTTTAAAGATTAATTTCCACTAAGTCTCATAACTAAAACATCTCTAAAAATTCCGCATTAAAACGGTTTCATCGTAAGGTTTAGCAGCACAGATTTATTCGAAATACCAAAATCAAGGCTAACTCTGAGAAAACAGTTAACAGGAAGTTTAAAAAAAAACTCAATTTTTTGATTAATATTCAGTAACCTTACTATATCTGATGCATTTCAAATCAATCATCAAGAGTCAAGACCCAGAACGCCTTATGAAGTGCGAAACGCACTAAAGTCTCCGTTGCTTCCGGTGACACTAAAATACCATATAACCTACAACATTCACGAGAGAGACGAACGTCAAGAGTGTCAAGACACCAAACAACCAACGACCACTTTCCATTGATAAAGCAAAACGTTATGATTAGACAATTACTCATATCGCCATGTACTCCAACTTGAAATTATCTCATAAGTACCTGACAAGTTATTTTCAGAGATAAAGTTTAATCAAATGCCAAAACATCCGGATACAACTGTAATAGACCATTTTAGGTGTATTATTAATTATAAGATTAGATAATAAATTACCTAATGGTGGTAATGACGTCACAACGGAATTGAGTGTTTAATTGCAAGCATAAATTGTTTTGTGCAAGTGTTTTGCTTACACACGTTTTTACAATAATAATGAGCGTCATCAAAATTTTCATTATTGCACACGACCAGCAAATGATTGAGCATGATATTTTTACTCTGAGAACTCGAAGAGAAACATTGTTGTCAATGTCGCGACGTGATAACAACACGGAAATGCCTAAAACACGCCATAGCGCGTCTGGTCGATCGTTATATCTGCTGTGCCCTGTCATGCCAATGCAAACAACTGCATATTCTCATTACTTTCCAGGCGCTGTGACTCAACAATGCAGGACACAACTGTTGCAGCGTTGTGCGTGCTCGAGCGATTCGTGCGGCTTGCGTTGGTGGCTCGTCGCCGATTTGTTGCCGTTTAATCAAGCGAATATGATTAACAACGCTGGAAGTCGCAATTGCGTTAACGCCCAGTGCGATTTCGCACTCATGTGATCGCAGGATGAGATGAGCGTTAGGTTAGAGACCCACGTAAAAGTGATTGGCCTTGTTTTTCGGGCGAACACTCACCGGCATCACGGATTGGATCTTGTGGTTGGAGCCGTAGAGGTTGTCCTCCGATCGGCTGCGCGTCCGCTTCCTGGACATCGTGCTGGCCGCCAGCTTCGCCGACGCGTTGCTGCTGGCCGGCACTGGCACGGCTGGCGTCTGATAATCTGGAATGTGACATAACCTTAATAACGCCGCAATTGGGAAATGCATTTTGTTTCGTAGTCATTGCACCAAAGCGCCTTACCTAACATCGAAAATTATAGCGTCCGTGTAGAACAGTGTAGAATGTATCCTCGTTTCAGAGCAGCGGAACGTCTCGCTTCAGCTGGAAGGCAAAACACTGCGTTTGTTTATTATTGTCGTACGTGGGCGCGATGCCATGTAGATTCGTACTGCACGTCGTCGCACCTTTCCCTGGGCCGAATCGGCGACTGCGTTTTGATGTGTTCAGAGACGCGTATGGAATGGTCGCGCGTGCCGGTCGATGTCGGTTGACACTGACACTTTTCGGCGACGGCAAAAGCGCGATTTCGCGACGAATTCCCCGGCCGCGGTTGCGAGACGTTCTTTTCGATGCGCTGCGAAGCGAACGTGCACGAGCGCGGGCGCCGGTCAACGGTGCCCTCGCACTACTCACGCACTGTGGGAGCGAATACGCGTACTCTCCGATCTCCGTGTGTCGGCGCGCACCGCGCGGCACGTTGCGCGACTACACGTCACCAAAACGACGAACACGAACGATCAAAACGAACCAAACCGCTCGACTCGTACGACTACCGGTGCGGCGACTGCGCACTTCCAAACGTTTTCGTCTGATGCAATGAATAATGCGCTGCGTCGAAAATGCGGAATACGCAACTGATTAAACATCGCGCGAATTAACAATTTCAGAGCTTCCCAGTTTTAAATATCGATGATTCACGGCGTCCGCGTTGTTTGTGTCAGTGAGTTCTATTTGTTTCAATAGAAAATTCAACATGATTTGCCTTTCGGCTGTCTATTACACTCTGTGTATTACAAGTCGTTGAATAACTAATGTTCAATTACCTCGCGAAACATCCAGCCGACACGCCAGTCCTCATTTATTATTGATTTACGACGATGAACGCAACGAAAGTTTGTGTTGTTCAGCGTGCGCTACCATTTTATTTGAGTTTTTAGTTCAATTCTCTACCGTCAGATGTCGCTCACAGCGGCGCGCAAAAATAATAATATAAGGCTGACTTCACACAATCGTAAATTAAATTTGTATAACAATTATGTTTTAATGTGAAACAATGTATATAACTATGTGACTGTAATTGTTCATTAAGTATGTACATAATTTCATATTGAGTTAGGTAAAATACTTTCTATTCGAGCAAATGTAAATGTTTTGAAATTGCAAGGTGACGGAAGCGTTACGTTTTAGAATGAGAAGACACCAAACAAACAAAAAAACGACGGGCGTTACGTCATATCGGGTGATTCTACGTCGGGCGTGGATAACGTCAGCGACGACGATATGCACGCGAGGTGGACTTTGTCGGGAATCGCCCGTTATGATTTACAGCGGCAAACGGAACGAGGCCGTGCGTCGCTCATCTGTCGCATGCGTTTCGCTGTTTCGCTTGGCGGCGAGTTTAATTTCATATCGTAAATCCGGGTTCATCCGACTGACCCGAGCGCGCCCGAATGCATCACGCGCAATCAAAAAAATGAATAATTTATAACTAGTCTTTATTAATAAAAATCATTCACATCATCCGTATTATATCTAGTATTTAAATATAAAAAAATAACTATTTCTAAGCACAAGCATGCGTGTTTGTTGTGTGTAAAAACTGTGCGCAAATTCACGTTGCCTCGGGAGTCGAACGTAGGCAACTTTGATTGCACGTCTTTTCGGTTTCATACAGATCTACCTCGACCAACTCGATTTGCAGCATAAATAAGGAGCTAGACAATATGTATAAAAGATGTGATGTCCATGTTAAATTAATGAATGCGGATTGAAGCCATGCGATGTTAATATGGACTGCGGAACACTCCTTGGAAGAGGATCGCCTGCTCCTTCTTGTCGTAGATGATGTACACGAACGGATGATTGCAATTAAAGATGGCCGGATCTGCCGGCCTGCTGGATCTAAACGAGAACAAGACCGTGGCGGCGGCCGCCTTCGTTCCCTCTTCGTTCACTTCGATCTTAGCTTTGTGCAGGGCGTTGCCGAGCGTGACTTTGCCATTGGTGAGGATCGAAAAGTTCGAGTTTTGCGTGAAAACGTCCCCGATGCTCATGCGATCCAAGATCTAAAACAAGGAAAGAACAAATTCGTTTACTTAGCAACAAGTTTTCGAGCGTACGCTCAAAGCCAACCAAATCGCAAAAAAGGTGTACAAGTATACTCAGTAGTTTGGAATTAATTTATTTGTGTTGTGTTAATATCTAGGTCACTATTCATATTTTGGCATATTAGAGTCGATTCCTCTTGAGTGATAGCTCGCAACGCATTGTTAGGTGTGTGTTCGCGGGGCGCGGCCTACGTGGGCGGGGGCTGTCTGAACACGCCCAGAAAGAGGATGGTGTGCGTGCGCTTGTTGCACAGCGCGAAGACGAAGGGGCGGTCGACGCGGAACTGTACGATCGGGTCGTCGTTCATCATGCGAAACGAGAAGAGGGCGGTGGCGGCGGCGGCGCGCGTGCCGTCCTCGTCAACCTCCACGCGAGCTTTATGCACGCCGCCACCGAGATGCACGTCCTTGCGCCCCGTCAGCTGCGAGTAATCGCCGTCGGCGCGGAACAGGTTGCCCACGCCCATCGCCTCTAGAATCTGGCAGGAAAATATTTACACACGTTCAGTTATATACATCCCTTCGACCAGACTTAACACCAGCCTATAGACAACTAACTACGCCAATATAGACCGATCGAACTTGACCTTCAGGCATCTTTGGCAGTCAGTTCCGCTCGACGCCACCCGGAGCGCTGTTGTTGATTTTGGAACCTTATCTTCAATTCTAGTGCATTAAGTTTTTAACTATTTTTTATGTTTATGTCAATATTCAGTCATTTGGAATGTAATATTAATTTCGTGTAGAAGGTCATCCATAAAGGTCATCCAACATGAAATTAAAAAAAATTCAATCAATCCGCCGATTTCTGTATAAATATAAATATTCTTCAGTTTTTTGACTGATTGTGAATATATTCATTTGAAGTTTAGATTTAAAAAAAAATTACACATTTAAATTTCGCACCAAAATAGATAGCAGCGCTCGACGTGGTATCAACCGCAACTATCTAAATCAACCTCAATGATAGGAGCGATCAGTCTATATTAGTAGAGTTGTTTACGAACTGGCCTTGGATTAGCTTTGTTAATGGGCCGTTCTAACAGCGTTTAGTAATGGCACCCCGAGTTAAGAGCGAGTGTCGCCGTAGCAGTGCGGCAAAAGAGGCAAACACAAAAACGCATGTCATCTGGATAACCTGCTTTGGAACCAAAACAAGATAAAGAATTTATTGCGAGTAGTCCATGACAAGCAGCATATATACTATCCGACATAAAGCTAACGTTCAGTTCAGTTCAGTTCAGTCCAAGAACAAACCAGAGTAATCTCACTAACAATTTGCGAAGGGATCACAGACGAATCAACGTACGGGTTGCGGTCTGCAAAATCGTCCAGTCTGCAGGCTTAGGCCTTGAAGGACTGCTGCGCCGAGTCGTTGTATCTGCTTCTCGGCTGCGTCTTCTGAACGATGAAATCGTCCATCGGACACTTGTCATTCATATTGATCAGGGGCAGCTGCCGCTTCTTGCAGATGTTCTTGCCGTCGTCCGCGCGCGGCGTGCGATTCGTCAGGTCAGTAGCATTGAGCATGTCGTCATAGTTTTGGTCCTTGTAGCGCTTCATGAGCGTCTTCATCGTCGGCAAGCGCGCCGGATGGTAGTTGATGTGGGCTTCGGCGGTCGGGTGCTGCCGCGCGTAGCGGCGTTGCTGCACCATGCTCTTTTCGATGACCGCGTCGGGGCTGTCGAGTCGTTCGGTGGACGCCTGGCTGGTGGTCGCGATCGTCGTCTCGGACGGCGTCGGCGACGACGCCGCGGCGCCGACGCGTCGCGCCAGCGGGCGCTGTGTACGCGCGCGCGCCGCCGACGCCGACTTGACGACCTTCGCCGTCGGCAGGTCGATCGACTCGACGCTGGACGTGGTGGACGGCACGCGCCTCCTGCCGACGACGGGCGGATGGACGGGCGCGTCCGCCGCCGCTGCCGCCGCCGCTGCCGCGGCGTTGCTGGCGGCGGCCGCCGGCGCGCGCTTCGCCTGCTTCTGCTGACTGGCCGCGCTCGCCGCCTTGTAGCTCACGGCCATTCGCTGCGCGCATGCGTCGGGCCGAATGTCGGGCACCAACATGCACTGCTGCGCCATCTTCACGTAATCCGCAAAACTGATCATAGGTCCGCCGGCCTTCCTCGATCCGTTGCAGCCGCGCAGGAAGACGCCGATGTTGGCCGTGATGCTCGACGAGGGATCGCGCTTGGGCAGGTGCGGATTGTGCACGTTGTTGTTCAGTCGGGCGAGCACCAGCGCGTGGCTGGCCGCCTCGTAGTAGCTGGCGCACGCGCTGTCTTCGCTGGCCTCCGCGTGGCCGGGCTCGGCGGCCTGGACGGCGTTCGCCTTCGCCTTCCGGCCGGCCCTCTTGCGACTCTTCTTCGCCGACACCGCACGCTGCGCGATGTGCTTGCTGCGCACCGTCTCGCGCGAGATGTTCGACGACTGCGAGTGGCGCTTGAAGAGCGTGGACACGTAGCTCGACTTCTTCTGCATGCGCGTCACCGACGTCGGCGTCTTGACGGCGGCCCCTCGGCCGATGTTGCGCACGCCGGCGCCGCCGTGGCCCCAGAACTCGGCCCACGTCTTGTAGGATCTGCGCGTCTTGCGCGACGGCGCGCTGGCGGTCGCCGGAGCCGTGTGGGCAGATTTCGCCGCAGTCGCGCCGGACGCGCCGCACTTCGCCGCCGTCTGCTTCAGGCGGGGCGCGAGCTTCGTTATCAAGTTTATAACACGCGGGGATGCCATCTCCTCTTCGAATTATCTGCGATTCGCCCGCAGCGTTGCAAATTTGGATACACGGCTAATTTTATCGAGAGAAGATTGTGTGCGAAAACGATTCGTAATCTAGCTATGAATTTTCTTTCGTTTGCGGCCCCGAGCCGCGAGCCTGCGATTTTTGTAAATTATAACGGGTTAATACATTTATGGAGGGAATTTTGCAGATTTTGATATCGTGAAATTTTGTCCGATTAGTTTGAAAATTTAAAATACTGACGTTCGACGAATTTGTTTCAGTAAACATCGTCACCGCTCACTATTAACAAAAAAACCTTTGCCCACTTATTTTCGCTTCCATTTGTTTATCGTTAGAAACCCAACCCAAACAAACTATTACAAACTATTGAAAACTATGATACGACATCGAAACTATGTTGTATGGAAAGTTATGATTTGAGTCATAATTAGTGACCGTTTATGCTTAACACCAGGCTTTCCACGATTAGCATCAAATTTAAAGGTGTTTACTATCTCATTCGCAAGCTTATTTTCTCCTCTACAACCTTGTCGTCATCATTTGTTAACGTGGGTAACGTTCAATAATGAAAAGAACCGATTTCTGGCAACGAGGCATCGACACACTGGCCGAAGATATCGTTAGCAATAGCTAACATACCTCATTGTTTAAATTGTTCTTATATTTTATGAGAACAATCCAATTTTGAACAATGAGAAAACGTTAATTACTTATTACTCCCTCCGATACAATTCAAGTTCTTCCTAACTTGTCTCATCTTTGATCGATAAAACGGACATAAATTACTACTCAATCCATGCATCAAAATCAGATGTTTCGCCGCCGCTCCTAAAGCATTCATGTCTGACATTCCGCAAACTTTCAAATGTTTCCAGATTGTCGGTATTATTTTGTTTACCAGTCGCGATCACAACACACAGACTACGTAATAATGCCACAAAGAACGCAATCTATATTCGAGTCAATCAGTTACAAAGCGTTGGCCATCGCTGATAAGATATATCGTTACTATTGCTTTATTGGTTTTCCAAAATAAACGCGATGTATATTTCAAAACGGCGTTCACACGTCTCCAAAGTTGGGCGTTCGAAGGCAAGCATTTGTTGGCGTGCCGTCCATACACAAACCTCGCGCGAATTGCAAGTCGTTAGAATTCGTCAGAAACGATTTACAACTCGTCGAACAAAAGCCTGCGCCTGCGCAGACGCGGCAAGGGGGCGGCTTCGGCCAAACTGGGCGGCGGCAGCAGAGCCTCGGCGGGCAGCTTCATCGGCTTGAACGTCGGCAACGGCTTCAAGTCGTCCAAATTGAGCGAGTCGTCGGCGCGCTCCTGGCGCCCCTCGCGCCACTGCTCCTCGTCAACGTCCTCCTCGTAGGCGTACGCCTTGTTCAGCTGCTGGAGCGACGTGTAGTTGGTCGTCTGCGGCACCTCCAGCCGCGTGGCGGTCGAAAAGGGTCGCGTCGCGCGGCTGCCCTGCGCCGGCGCATTGGGCGGCGGCTGGAAGGCGGCGGGCGTCTTGGTGATCAGCGCCTCCAGCGCCTGGTTCTCCTGCTGGTTCTTGTCGCACAGATAGTTCAGCGTGTCGGTGCGCGTCAGGCCGCCGTGAATGTCCGGCACCTGCTCCTTGATGGGCACCATGAACGGCGTCGCGGGCGGCGCGCGCACGGCCGGAATCGGCCGGCCCACCAGCTCGTCCAGGGCAGCCTCGATCTGTTTCTGGGCGCCGTTCTCCACCTCGGCGCAGGTCACGCGCAGCTTCTTGTTGCGACAGCCGGGCTTCTTCTTCTTCTTCTTGCCCTTGCGCTTCTTCTTGCCGTGCGGATGCCTCTTGTGCTGGTCCTTGCCACCGCTTCGCTGCTTCTTCTTATCCTTGGGGCAGTCTTCGATCAGCAGGCCCTTCTTTTGCAGTTCCTTGCGCTTGTACCTGTAGAGTATGTTGTCGATGCGGAGGTAGTCCTGCGACGATCGGCGATTCCACTCCTCGAGGATGCGCTTCGTGGTGTTCTTGCGGCTAGATTTCTTGTGATGTTCGCGCGTCTGATCCATGTTCGTCGTGGCCGCCTTGTCGGACTCTTCCAAAATTCTCGGCACTGGACGCGCGCTCATCGGCAGCCGTCTGTTAGACGCGTAGCGGACGCACGTCCCGGTCGTGGACCTGCACGACGCAATGCTATCGAAGGCATTGCCGCTGAAGCACCTCTCCTGAAACGCGGACATGCCGCCCGGGAAGGCGAGGCACAAGGGTCGTTCCAGGTGCAGGCCCGACGCGCTCATCATCCCCAGGCGCGGGGAGAACGTGCTCAGGGCTCTGCTACTCATCGGCGACTGCATGACGAACGGGGTCTCCTGATGGGGCGACAGTCCGCGACGTCTCGCCGACATGAGCGCTTGCTTCTTGGGCATCACCGCGATGTAGTCGAGCTCGCCATGCTTGTAGCGCATGTGCTCTTCGGTACTCCATCGCTGCAGCTGCCCGTACTCGGGCAGATTCTGCGGCTGCAGTTCGTCGACTCCCCTGCGCAACAGCGGTCTTAACATGAGACGACGTTGCAGTTCGGCCGCATCCTTGCACGCCAGCGCCGCGTCCTGCTCTCTGCCGGTGGACGACGGGACGGCCTGCGTGGTGCCCATGCACCGGCATCGCAATCGTCGACATAACGGCGCGGTGGAGTTACTCACCGTCTTCACCAGGTTCAGATGGTTCTGATTGAATATGCGCAGGGCCATTGCGTTCGATACTAGGAATTTTGTGTGTGGAGGGATAACGAAATAGGAAACGTTCACGACATCATTTGGATGCCGCCAATTTTGGAGTGAAGCCGAATAGTAAATAAGGTCCGAACGTCATTTGCAACGCAAAAACAAGTTCTGCCACGAGCGTGCGATTTCGTGCGGTTAGCGACCGAAACAAACAATCACGCTACGATTCGTTTATTTATTTACTCACCGGCACCAACTCGATCGTGTGCTCGAGACTGAACTTTGGCAGCGAGACGTTGACAGTGCGCGGCCACAGCTTGCTGTCGTCGCCGACGATCTTCTTGAATTGGTCCAGAGTCAATCTCTTCAGGATATTTGCAACGCCGTCTTCCTTCAGAAACGGCGGCAGCAAAACGTACATGCTGATATCGCCGCCCTTGTATGGCAACTCCAAAATGTGCGCACCCAGCTCCTCGGAAATGTCTGAAACGACCAAAGCTCAGTACGTCGTCATCGCCTTCAAACGCGCCCTAATCACTTACCAAAGTTGAAAGAGCCTTGGACGTTCATCATGTTCACGAAAGTCCTGTTCGACGGATTGATGTGAAACACGTCGAGTTTGGTCAGGGCTGGATCAAACTTGTTCTCCCAGAGGCCCTTGAAGAAGGCCGCGTTGGCCAATACCAAATTCGTGGCTTGATCCAGGCTACCAGGAGGCAGGATGTCTTTGATCATGTTGTGGGTCCTTTGCTCGACCCAGGCGTTGATGTTGCGGCGGGCTTGGTCGGGATCGTTCTTGAAATCCTCCTTTTGGAGTTCATCTTCGAACAGGGATGGAATACACTCGCGCACTGGCACTTCTTTGTCGACGTAGATGCGATTAGCATTTGAGAACTCGTAAGCTCCTTCCGTTCGGAATGACGTGAGGAGTTTGTCCAGTTTGTAGGCGGAGAACACATCAAATTTACCCTGAAGAAGTTAAGCATTGTTTAAAAATCGCGCTCGAATTAACTCTAGGCAACCAACCGTGCAACACTGCCGGTAGGTAGACAACACTTACCTGAGCGGGACCAAGTCTGAGAACTTTCTTCAAGTACATTTCGGTGGTGTTCGAGGAAATGAAGTACGCCATCAGCAATGCGTGATACGTGCTGTACGGCGAGAAGAAAATATTGGAGTTCGGACTGTGCGCATTGACGGATTGCAGGAGATTCAGCGAGAACTCCTGCTGACCGGTGTAGAGTTTATTCTTTCCGTCCTGCTTCGGAGGTTGATGGTCGTTGCTCGTGAGGCAATTCTCTGCGGAAATGTGCACCACCAGCAACGTCGCAGTGACGAAGAGAATGCCGAAAGTCGTCATGTTGGGCGTTCTGACAGGAAACGCAAAGAACACAAGTTAACGATGGCCGATAGAAATTGGCGCACTGTATTGTTCGAAACTGTATTTTTTTTTCGTAGACACGATCGCGACGAATTCCACGCACCGACTATTCGAGGCGACAACAACCGCGCAGCTCGTTGGCGCTGTCGTCAGGTGAAAGCAATGGGTCTACCTGACCCAGAAAATGCTTCACTTTCTCAAGTTGCCGGGACGCGCACGCGGCCATAAAACGGAAGAAGTTTATCTCCCACCTTGTGTGGTCATGCGCATGCCGGCATGACTCACGTCTGAGAAACTCAATGCTCCAAATCAAAGTTCCGTACCTGCTCTGCAATATCACAAAGCAATGGTATCTTTGCAAGATGCCTTCCCTCGTTAGCGAACTGGAGGGATAATTTATACGAAAAACAATAGGGGAAACGTCACAAACGTGTCACCGCTTAAGTCTTGAATGAAAGTGCCAACTTTCCCTTTTAACTTCTTTCAATAAATGCGAGTTGGCAGGCGTAACTTCGACATTGCAAAAAGCGGCGCGAGCGTCATGAATCATTGCATGTCGTCGCGCGCCATTGCGAGCGTTAATTTGGTGCGATTTGCCATAGTTACGCCGACATTTACGCATGCGTGTGTCATAATGCCGTAGACAGTGGCATAATACGAGCGGAAAATACGCGGATGGATTAACATTCAAGACGCGTCGTGGATTATTCGGCAATAACAAGTTCCCGTTCGAGTCGTGTGAAGGTCTGGAGTTATGCAACCAAGTGTGCTTAGAGTAATAATTCACCAACAATCAAATCATTTAGACAGATTGGTGAGCGACATTATTTTTTTTTAGTCATAGAGCAATATTTTTACTACTTTTACTATTAAATAAGTGATTTAATTAAATGCGTCACAAGCCTCAGTTAGTAAAGACTGAGACTTTACTTTCTATAAAGTATTCAATAAATATACCATGAAAACATCCGATAATTTCACACTTCGTTGTTATTTTAATTTATTACATACACATTCCATTGTTCGTTCCAATAATTACATGCTGGCGCTCACATGAAAACAATTTCCGCCCATAATATTCAGCAAAGTCAATTAACATAATTGCTCCGCACAAAATCACCTTCGCAAATGTTAAGCTTTGCAAATAATTATTATCCGCTAAACAAAAGCACTAAAATCAACTCAGACTCTCAATACGGTACGACTAATATGAAACTTTCGAAACTAACCTAAAAAACCAAATTTATTCCACCGCATTGTTTCGAATAATGTACTGCCCGCTTTTTTTACATATAGCTTGGTTTTTTCTGTTTTATTTAGATTCATTGATAAGGTTACATTTAGAAAGCTTATCAATTTCAAATGCAGCGTTTGAGGTGCTGGATGTAATAAATAAGCATTTAATAATAGCAGAGTTTAACAATACTTTACACAACTATGATGGCATTGCAAAGCGTTTCATCAGCAGGAAAAAAACCGCAAACAACACGCGTGATAAATCGGCACGGCATTAAATAAAAGATAAAACCATTTCAAGGTTTGTATTTTACGCGGCACTCTCAATCAACATTGGCACCAGTTTATCAATAGGTCGCTAATCTCCGTACTAAGAATTATTCGTAAGTGCTTCACGTTCGCAAACAATGCAAATGATAACAATGCAGAGTATTTAGAACCCTCGGTATTTCACAGCTTTGTTGTAAATCGTGGTTTATGCATAGTAGGCGTTCGATGCGTTACTGAACGGAATCAGCGTGAACTTGAACCAGTTTGAACCATTTTGTAATAGCATTGGCAAATAGCAAAGTTTATCAGGTCACTACCATTTGGTTCTCGTGGTGAATAACGTAGTTTAAAGTTTGATTTGATTTTAGTTTAATCTAAGGCTTATTTACCAAGTTCAACACCAATTTCTTTTGTTAATTATTAAGTTGCGAATTGTTAGAAAACCCACAATGAAATGTAGAGTTCCCGTTTGTACTTTTTGTTAATTTTGGACCAATTCAATAAATGAAATCTTTTGACCAAACGTTTAAAGCCAAAGTTTTTATGACAAATTTTTGGTTTGAGTAATACGTAATGAGTGTACCAGAAAGCAAGTGTACTGTATCATTCAAGGCCTCATTTTCTCCTCTACAACCCTGTCGACCTTTCGTCTTCATTCGTTTACATTCGTAACCATCAACAATGTATAGAACTTCCATAATTGGCTTCCTAATTTCTTAGATTCTGGGCCCGCCGCGGCGCGCCGGTTTCTGACAAACGTGCATCGACAAATTGGTCCAACGATGATAGGAGATGGTCAGCAATAGCGGTAATGCATAATTAATTACATTGTTATTACATTAGATGTCATTGCAAAATTTTTAATATAAAACAACGTTCTTATTACTCAACGCAATACAAATAATTTTCGACGATACCTTTATTTATTGTAACTCTTTTAGGTTCCAATTCAAACTAATCAATTTCAAGTTGAAATTAACCGTTATATATAGACTAGACTACAATAGACCCTAAAAATTATCAGAACTGATTAATGTCCATGTTAAGAACTGTAGAAATGAATTTTCGTACAACGGTGACAAATTTTGTCCAATTTGCCACTTAATTTTTTTTCGCCCCCGTGATTTCTGACCCAACGATAAACGGTTGCTTATTTTCGGCCAGTAATTTCCACTGCATTATTATTGTAAACACGATGTTTGGCATATTGTTCGCTCAAATTACGTTTTCGCGTAACTCGCGTTGACGTCACCGATTCACGATTATCCGATTTATTCTCGGAAGGATTGTTCGTTCTAATGTTTTTTTGGCTATTAACCCCATTCAGTTGCATTTGAACTTGACATTGTTAATTTTATTTTGAAGTCGTTTGATCCAAACAAAACAATTTTTGTTTTGAAATTAATTTGTACGAATTTGGACTTCGAAAGGTAAGGAAATTGTAAACAAGAAAACGCTCATTACTTCTTGCTCAACACAATATCATTTTAAAAACTAGTACTAGCACAATTCTTTCGCTAGTAGGCATTATAGAAGTGTGTAGGGGAGGTCAGTGATATTTGAAGCTAGATCTACGTATCAATATTACATTAATTTTTTTCTAATACCAGCTTTAAATTTGCCTAAAGCTAATACGCATTAATTAGTATAAACTAGAACAACTATTATCATCATTATTCGGGAGAAGCGCTTGAAACCACAAAAACTTGTTTTGCAACATCGAGTGATAAGGCAACAGACTTCAGGGTTAATGAAACAAAGGATTTGTACTGTTTGCAAATAACTTGCAAGCAGGCGCCATCATTGCTATCATTATTGCTATCATTAAAAATATATTATAACAATTTTGCCAAAGACGTGTTGTATTCACCAATACCATAATGTCAGATATTTCCAAAAACGCACGTGTTGAAATATTTTTAATTGCCCGATGAAAGTCCAAATTAATTACGTTTCAACTACTCCCCGCGTGAGTTGATCACACCGGGATGTTCCATCGCGTCAAATCTATATAAAATGGCGGAATAACACGAATAATGCGCAGAACCCGCAAATAACAGATCATCAGAACCGCGTTCACGTCGTCACTTTATCATCATCCGCTCATGAATGCTGCAATAGAATGACTTGCCAACTTACGGCGTTCCGTGTCGCAGCCACTGCAGAGGTGTCGACGCAAGCCGTAAACAACTGGCGATGCGAAGATGTTTACTGATCGGCACTGACGTCGTAGTCGGTCGCTGCGTTGTTCTGCGCGTAACTCATCCGAGTCATTCGACCGACTGACGGCGACGGATATCTCCGGGCGCTCCGGGCAAGAACGCGCGTCGCGTGAACCGGCGCCGGCGATTTCTCACGACCGGAGGACACTGCTGCTCACTGTGCGGCAACGTGCTGGACGACGCAGCGTCGGGCCATGGCGTAAACGCGAAAGCGCGTATTGTGGCCGAGAGCGGACACAATTCCCCACTCGTCGAACATGATTTGCGCCAATAACGCGTCGCTCGCCGGTTTTGTTTGTTACGTTCGGGTGCCGGACGCGCGATGCGCGCAGCTGCGGTAAGGCGGTGGACGTAAATCATCTCCGCAGTGATTCGTTCATCTCGACTGGTGCGTTTGCAAAAAACAAAAAAACCCGGTGACGCAAGTGACTGCGCATGCGCAGTTAGTTGCAGGTTCTCACCTCGCCTACACGCACTTTTCTATGCCGTTTCAAGTCTCCACATTATCGTAGTCGAACCTTTCAGTGTCAAGAGTAACGTTTTCGAGATATTGTCATGATAGGTCGCAGAAAATGAAATCCATTAATTTTCCGTGAATTTTAAGACTGTTTTTGAGACGTTTGGGATTTTGAAAATTTTGTTGTATAATTTGTTGCCATTTTCAAGCTACTTATATAATGCCTTTCTTTAATAAGTCTTAGTCCTTATTGGTGAAAAAACACTGATTTTCACGATATTCTCCTAATTGTTGCAACCAGTTCTACTGTAACTAATGCATTCAAACAAACAAAAAACACTGAAGTGTGTGACTACGCATGCGTACTAGCCTGGCTACAATTTACGATGGTTTTTCTTACAATTCTAACACCTGACAATAAGTTTAAGTGTAAGCACTACCCAGAAACGAGATTTTTCTAATAACCTACCTGCGTTATTTCTACCTGTTCCACGTACGCATAAACATGAACAAATTGTACCTACATTCTAGCATATCGGTGAGGTCTGGTTTAAAATCACATTTGCTGTATGTATTTTCTAGAACTATTCGCAACAATTTCAACACTTAAATCTAGCTTTTGTTTATTTTTGTAGACTCTCCTAGTTTGTACAGTTAAATCCATTTGTGGAATGGATAATGCGGCAAGTCGGCCATTTCCGGCGCCATGACGGCGCGGAAGTTGACGTTGAAGTCGTCCAGCTGCCGCATGTCGTCCGGCGACAGTTCGAAATCGAAGACGTCGATGTTTTCGCGAAGGCGCGTCGCGTTGGTGGACTTCGGGATCGGCACGGTGCCGAGCTGGATGAGATGACGGAGCAGGACCTGACCGACGGTTTTGCAGTGACGCTCGGCGATCTTGACCAGGGTCGCGTTTTTCCAGTCCAGCTTCGGCTCGTCGGGTTTTGCCCACGGCCGCGTTGGCGAACTGAACGGGCTGTACGCGGTGACGATTATGTCATGCGAGTTGCAGTACTGGATCATCTTTTTCTCGTTGTTGAAGAGATTCACTTCGAACTAAACAAACAAACAAACAAAAAACTGCATAGAAAGGAGTAATTTCGTATGTTTGGGTTAATTTCGTCGCTGTTAATCTAGTTTTCGCTAACCTAACCCACAAAGCGTTACGATCTTAACCTAANTAGCAGTTTTCCAACAGCCTGTTAACCTGTTCTTTGTTGAAGTTGGAAAACCCGATGGATTTGCTGTTAATCTAGTTTTTGCTAACCTAACCCATTAAGCGTTACGATCTTAACCTAAAATTTTTTTCTAGGCGCTGTATAAGTAAATTTGTACTTTTATTATTTACCTGGTTAGTTACAAGTTTAACGCAGCAATTTTCCAAAAGCCTGTCAACTTGTTCTTTGTTAAAGTTGAAAATCCTGACGGATTTGCTGTTAATCTAGTTTTTGTTAACCTAACCCACAATGTGTTACGATCTTAACCTAATTTTTTTCTAAACGCTGTATAAGTAAATTTGTACTTTTATTATTTACCTGGTTAGTTACAGGTTTAACGCTGCAGTTTTCCAAAATCCTGTCAATCTGTTCTTTGTTGAAGTTGGAAATCCCGATGGATTTGGTCAAGCCCAACTTGACGCACTCCTCCATCCCTTTCCAGGTCTCCACGTAATCGTAGTCGAATCCTTCGGCGTTCTTGAACGGTAAACTCGAATTGAACGGCCCGGTTGTTTTCATTGCGACGGGCCAGTGAATAAGATACAAGTCAATGTAATCGAGGCAAAAGTTCTCGAGAGATTTTCGGCACGTGTCTGCGACGACCTCGCGTTGGTGGAAAGTGTTCCACAACTTTGTGGTGATGAAAAGTTCTTCGCGTTTTACCACTTTGGCATCGATGAGGGCACGAATGGCGTTGCCGATTTCTTTCTCGTTGTCGTACAGCATCGCGCAGTCGATGTGTCTATAGCCGCCTTCAATTGCCGTCTTGATGGTTTCTTCGATTTTACCTGGTTCCGCCTGGATATATTGTTTTACATCAATATAGATTCATAGAATAAA